>CAUYON010017199.1:0-25000 GCA_963573935.1 Arctocebus calabarensis
TGCCATTTGATCCCATTATTCTTTTACTAGGTATGTACCCAGAAGACCAAAAATCACATTATAACAAACAAAACTATAACAGAATGTTTATTGCAGCCCAATTCATAATTACTAAGTCATGGAAGAAGCTCAAGTGCCCAGAAATCCACGAATGAATTAATAAATTGTGGTACATGTATACCATGGAATATTATGCAGCCTTAAGGAAAGATGGAGACTTTACCTCTTTCATGTTTACATGGATGGAGCTGGAACATATTCTTTTTAGCAAAGTATCTCAAGAATGGAAGAAAAAGTATCCAATATACTCAGCCCTACTATGAAGCTAATTGATAGCTTTCATATGAAGGCTAAAACCCAATTACAGCATAAGAATATGGGGAAAGGGGCAAGGGATGAGAGGGAAGGGAGGAGGTTGGGGTGAAGGGAGGGTAATTGGTGGGGCCACATCTACAGTGCATCTTAGAAGGGTACAGGCCAACCTTACTAAATGCAGAATGCAAATGTCTTCATACAATAACTAAGAAAGTGCCCTGAAGGCTATGTTAAACAGTTTGATGAAAATGTTTCAGATTGTATATGAAACCAGCACATTGTACCCCATGATTGCACTAATGTACTCAGCTATGATTCAATAATAAAAAAAAAAAGAAGAAGAAGAAGAAGTGGTAAATACTCAAATACTCCCCTTCCCCATTGAATCTGACCTGGCCCAACCTGCTTTGATCAATAGAATGCAGCGGAAGGGGCCCTGTGCCATTTCTGGGCCTACCCCTACAGAGGCCTGGTGGCTTCCACTCCTTTGGGCCCCCGAACCATCCTGGAAAGAGGTCTAGGTATACTGCAGGAGAAAGTGGGTCATGTGTAGCAGAAAGAAAGCCTCAGTGAAGAGCCAGGTCCACGACCCCAGGCATGTGAAGATTCCTTGCCCTTCCTGGCCAGCCCAACACTAGCCGAATGTAACCCCATGAGTGACCCAGCTGACCACTGTAAGAAGCCACACAGGCCATCTGCAAAGAGAAAAATGCAAATGAGAGCAAATAAATCATTGTCATCTTAGCAGTGAATGTTGGGTGGTTTACTACACAATAATAGATAATTAAAATGATTTTTTTTCTTCAGTATCTCAGAGCTATAAAATGAAATTCCCCAGTACATATTATGTATATTATAAGACTATAGCAAAGTTCTCAGCCCTTTATTGCTTCTCAGTGTGACCAGAAACACTGAAACCATTTCTAGTTTAAAATACAGTTTAAAATGATACCTATGTGAAATGAAAACTCATTTTTCCTTTCTTCTCAATTTTAAATACTGTAAAATTTTCTTAAAGATAACCTGGTTCAAGTCATATCTTTTCCTGGAAAAAATCACCACCCAAACTAAAATCTGTACCTTACCCATTTTTTTGTTTCTAAAACATCATGGTAGCAGACTGCAGTGGCAGGTAAATAGAACTTGGAGTTCTGAGTCCCAGCTGGGCTTTTCCCCGTCAGGGTCCACTTTGGAAAATTTCTTCAGCCTACAGATCCTTTGCTGTCTTGTCTGTCAAAAAAGACCATCATAGCAATGCAATATTGTGTGATCCATCTCCTTATGACTTCATTACGAGGGCCAAATAAGAAAATGTTAGAAATATAATTTTTTAGGCTGTAACATGAAAATATACTCAACAGATCTGTCTTTATGCTGTTGACAGTAAAGATCCCTGAAATTCCTGATTGCAATTAAGAACATTTGGAAATAAAATGGTCACTGTAAATCATCTCTAGTTGTATGCAGCCTAAGTGTGGTTCTGCATGTATAATCACAGACGTGATTTTGTGTGATTTTATGTAAGGAAAGAGAAACCTAACTATTTACACTGATCCCGTCTGTATGGTCAGAATGGGGAGTTGGCCTCCAGTAAGCTGAACCTACAGAGAATCCAAGAGCAAGGTTAAGACAATAGACATGAAACATCGCCAGCTCATGGGAGCCCTAAGGGGCTGACATGATGATTCCTATCTCTTCAAGTCACCATATTCCACCAAATCTATTATGCACATTTTTGTTGAAACCTTTCACATCTCCAAAATTCAGATGCCTCTCAGATAAAGATGTCCTAAAAATACTATCAGCAAGATGGTGGTGGTGTCGCAGTGGTCACTAACTGCATTCATGAATGTGGGCTCAGCTGTTCCCTTTGTTTTCACTTCTCTGCCTGGAACACTTTATAAGGCTCTTTCAATACATTTAGAATAAGAATTCAAAGTGACAAGGAAGCATTGTGTCATCAGTTAATGGCAGTGTTTACTCAACCCCTCCTTCCTTTCCCTTCTTTGTGGTGCACAAACCATGGTTTCTGGCACGTGGTGAGGGCTTCAGCGACGTCCCACCAAGAGATAGCTGAACTACACTCAATTTCAGGATTCTTCCATTCTTCTGCACCTACTCCCAGACTCATGAAATATCTTCTAACTGTAATTTAGCTTCCCAATACCTGCCACTGAAAGGAGAAACTAGACTAAGGTGAGAGTGAACATTCTCCTAATGGCATTTGTCACTGTGAGATAGCAGTGTGTAGTCCGGGCTTCCACTTCCATTACCGAAGGTTTGGTCACCGGGGTCGAGAACCTGAGCCTGAGCACTGAAGGTCACTTTGGCAAAACACAAGCTCTCCACGGGAGACCGTGGCCAAGACGCCAAACCACTGTCATCTCATCACATTTCTTTGCTTTTGCAAGGCTCTGCCTGGCAGCCACCTGGCCGTGCCCTTGCTCTCTCCCAGCCTGCACTCCTCTGTTTGAGCACTCCGTGCCACCTGCCCCACTAACCTCCTCACCTGCCATCCCTGCCCTTTGCCAGGAGGGCTGACCCCATCTGAGCTTCATATCCCAGGTTCCTGTCAGCTGATGCAATGTGGGTTCCACAAACAACAGGCAAAGGCAAGTGATGGGAGGGTGAGAAGAAGGACAAAGCCAGGCACTTTGCCCTCTCTACTTACCTCAGAGATATGCAGGGATCAGTTCTCTGTGCTGTGTCTCTCTAGGGAAGCTCATAGTGCCCACGGCTTGTGCCAGGTGGCCTTGGCACCTCGGCGCTGATAACACTGTCTGCCTCTTTGTCCTTTCAGCAGAGGCATGGGAATAGCTACAGCCCGTCTCAATTTTTGTCTTGTCTCTGTGCTCTGATTGGCTTCTCCACTTTTCATTCCTAAAAAACAATTTCTTGCAAGACTGTGAATGTTTTGCTTCCTGGGTTGGTCCATCACTCATATATACAGGTCCGTACCCCCAATCTGATCATGAGTGGCTGGAAGTCAAGAACTTCACCTCAGCATCTTGGTTCATGCACATTTGTGTGGGTACTTGATAAACTGTTGTCAAATTGAATTGAAAATATTAGGCGAAATCTAAGGTAACAAAACTGACAGTTTTTGGAGTGGTTTTCCATTTCTAATGGATGTATGCTTTACTATCAGAAGTTGAGATTTGATTCCTTAAAATCACATGTTCAGGCCGTTTCCTGAGCTCAGTAACCTGTGGCATCATTTCCTTTGGAAAATAACTGAACATTAACTAAATACCTGGGAGGCACCTTTAGGAGATGATTTATGGTTCTCACTGTACATTCTGTGGTGGGCAGGGTTGGTCTCATTTTACAGATGAGGAAACTGTGGTTCTGAGATGGTGAATAACTATTCCAAGTTCACACACTTTACATGTAACCAAGTCAACATGTAATCCAGCAATTCTAGAACGTGAAGAAATATAAGAATCAAGTTATCTGTTAAAAATGGAATTCCCAGGGCCCAAATCCAGAGAGTCTAATTTAGCAGATCAGAGGGTGTGATATTCATGATATAAATATTCATTTATAACATCCCCACCCCGTTGATTCTGATGTGGGCAATTCCTCAATCACACTTTGAGAAACACTGTACCAGCATATAAGGAAAACATATCTGTGTTAAATTAGTTCGCCAGTACATCTCTGGAGCCCAGCCAAGTGCCTGGGACTTCACCAGTGATCAGAAGGTGATTGCAGAGTTAATCAATGGATGAACGAACAACTTAAGGCTTTTGTTTGAATTCAAACTCTGAATATTTCCTATTTCTAGCTTTCATTTTTGACACCATGGCCAAGATTAGTCACTTATTAACTCATCGAACAAACATTTGCTTGACTTTTGCCGTAAGTCTGGCCAGCACTGGATACTGGGGAATAGGCAGGTATTCACCTAACGCTCAGTACACAAGCCCTGTTCCTCCAAAGTACTGTAGTGGAAGAAACCAAGCAAGTGAGTCAGGGATTTATGCTAAAATTATTGAACTGATAACATGCAGGTACATTAGGCAACAAATAAGGGAATAATCAATTCTACCTGGAGGAACAAAGCTAGAGAAGGATTCTACAGAAGAGGTATTTCCCAGGATGAACCCAGAAGGACACACAGTTATTCATCAGCCACCTGCAGGGCTGGGCAGGGTTTGCAGGCTCTGGGAAGTGAAATTGGCCCATAGGATGTGGGTGGAAGGATTCTCCCATGCCCCCCATCTTCAGTTTGGGAAATACAATAACTGCTCTATCACAAATTGTTTTTTCCTCCTCCCTGCCCCAAAACATGCACACTTAAAGAAGAAAGAAGAGAGGGTCTTTTGTCTACTTTTGACCTTTAAGTGGTGAGAGCTGGGATTCTAAATCAGGGATGTCTAAGCCCAAAGGTTCTTTAAAACCACATTCAGTTTTCCAAGAAACTGAAAAGGTGTAGGAAAAATCAGACTCTTGATCTCCCTTTTCTAATATGTGCTCCCAGACTTCTGCTTTAATGCAGAGCCAATGCTCATCAAAGAAAGATCATTTTGTCCTCAACTTGTTTTTGAAATTTATATTATTTTTCTAATTTCATCGCTAAGAAAACTGAAGGTCGGATAGGCAAAATGACTTGGCCAGAACCCCCCAGCTAGTGAGCAGCTTACCACCTCTTGCGACTGGGCTTGCACCACTTAAAATCTTCTTTCCCTGCTTTG
Organism: Arctocebus calabarensis; assembly: GCA_963573935.1. Classification (NCBI taxonomy): domain Eukaryota; kingdom Metazoa; phylum Chordata; class Mammalia; order Primates; family Lorisidae; genus Arctocebus; species Arctocebus calabarensis. The sequence continues at coordinate 5,013 of CAUYON010017199.1, forward strand.
CCATTGACTAAGTCTAAAATATCCAGATAATAGTGGCAATCCATACACGGGGCACCTGTAACTACAAAGCAGTTCATCAACATCTTATTTTCCCCTCTGGCAAACAGCATCTCCGTGTCCCAGCAAAGACTGCTGAAAATGAAATATGCCAGTGATTTGGTGAGCCTCACAGCCATGAAATGGTTGGGACATTTAATTTCACTCAACTCTTACTCTCTTACTTTAACATGAACTTTCTGTATTTGGAAAAAAATTTCATGTGTTTCTAGATTATCCTTATTTCCTCAGAGTCCTTTATTAAGTGAAACTATTATACTTAATATGGAAACGTGTTAATATTCGCTCTGGAGTTAAAAACAAGAAAAAAAGAAGTACATTAGTTATCCAAGACATTAGTTCAACTGTTATCCAAGACTTCACTTTTATTCTCTTAGTTAATAAGCAAACCACTAAACCATACCAGGTTTGACTTTTGTCGAGCTACAAAGATATAAAAAGTAGCCAAAACATTCAACTTTGGCAATATTTCTGGCAATATTTTTCTATAAGCGTTAATATCACTCTTTCTTATTATCACATCTGACATAATTATACCCTCCAAATACCTCAAATTCGTAATGACATCCTTTCAAGAATTATTACTAATTATTGTACTTGACATGACAAATTAAACATGTTGTTTGACGTAATTACACTAAATAATTCAAAATGCTAAGTATGCTTAGAAATAGCAATTAGCATAATTAAGTATTTTTAAAAAACCAAACTATGGTAGATTTTAATACTTATTCGCTATCACAAACTGAAATTTTCTGGAAGATTTTAATAAAGATGGGCTGATATGACTTATAACATGATTTTGTTAATCAAGAATAATGAGACATTTTCAATGGATTTAAAGCCCTGGAATAAAAAAATGGGAAGAGTTTGGTGTGCAAATTGTAAAGCTTTTAGAGTTAGCCAGACTTGAGTGTGGGTCCTGACCTAGCCATGACCAAATAGACTAGATGGTGCCTTTCAGAATCTTTTGCCTTGACATTGGGGCTAAAGATATTTGTCTCTGGTCCTCGTATAAAAAATAAAGTGAGGGTATAAAGTGCCAAAATCATGCATGACACTTCGAATGGCTTCAGTAAATTTGGCTTCTTCTACACTATTCATTAAAGATATGAAGGTGCTGGATTTGAATCCTAGGCTACTTGGAGGAAGAAGAACGGGGCGTAGGTGGTTACCAAAACTAAAAATAAAATTTCTACACATAATCTGAAAGCAGGGGAAAGGCTCTTCCATTCTTAGATTTGTGAGGACATGGGGAGGTGATGTCTGTAGATATGTATGGCATGTGGCCAGTCTTCCTAACTGATGGTTTCTTTTCCCTTTTATGAGACTAGATGGTTCATCTGAGCCTGAGATTTATCCACATGCCCCGGGTTAGTAAGTTGAAGCAAGATTTGAACCCAGTGCAAGGCCATTGAGAGCTCTTTCTTTGCATGACCCTGCTCTGTGATGAGGGGTTGGTGGCGCCGTCACTGTCTTCATTCAAGGTCCTCTTCATAGTCTTCCTCTGCACGGGTCCCATCCCCTTGCTTCTTGACTCAGCTCCCCACTGCTGCTGCTGCATTTCAGCGACCTGGGTCTCCTTCACTCTCCTGTGCTGTCAGAGCTGGAGAAGAGACAGCGCTTTCATTTGGATCTTGACAACTCTTTCCCTGTTTGTAAAACAGTGTGATACAGTAACTTTTTGTCTAAGAGAGACAGCTTATCAGACATCTCATCAGGAAAGAAAGACTGTCAAAAGCACTCATTGCTTTTTTAAGGTAAAAAGACACAGAAGACAGAATGTTATTATAATGTAAATGAGCTGACTGGCAGGAACTCCCTCCCTTGGGAGGTTGGGGAGGGCCTGTCTACTCTGCTTAGAAGTGGAGGCCTTGACAGTGGTCTTGAGGCTGCTCTGAGGCGGTCAGCCAAGCCAATGATTACAGACTAACCCATGCAGACTTTGAGACCTTGAACCCAGGTGCTGATGGGCTTCTGTGTCCCAGTCAGGGAAGAGCACAGCAAATTGAACAGGAAAACGTACTTGGAAAAGTTACTACTTGCAAGTAACTTTTCTGAGTGCACTGCCTGGGCGAGATAAAAGGTAAAGTCAGCATAATGTTAGAGATGTATTTTCTTACAAATTTATCCTAAGGACACAGCATGAAGAACATGATAAAGAATAGGGGGAAAAGATGGTGATTTAACCCATTAATCCTTAAATGAATCTATTAATGCCATGCGCCTTTTACTTTCCACCAACAGATGTGCTAGTGTGTTTGTGTGCGTGTGTGTGTATGTGTGTGTTTGCATGCATGTACGTGTGCATACACATCTACATATGAGAATTTGGCTATAGCTCCCAGGCTTTAAAGAACATGATGGACTAGGGAGAAGCAAATTTGGAAGACAAATCAGATGAAATGCCTGCCTCAGCCCCAGTTAGCCGGATGATCTTGGGAAGGTATCTGAACTTCTCTGAGTCTATAGTTATTCGACTGTAAAATGGGTGGGGACTGGGGAATAATATCTAGGTCACAGAGCTGTTAGAATCAAATAGGAAGGTGTTCTTTTTACCTGTTTTTTAATGTTTCTTCTTAGGCTTGATCATCTATTCAATGACCCTGTGAATGAATTCGGTATTTATTCTTCACTTAATTTCAAATGTATAAACTTTCCACCTTTTCTGGTGTCTGTACATGTTACATGAAACAGCCCAGGTATGAAAATGTCAGTATACAATATAAACTGTAGAGGCAGAAAACTCAGGTCTGCATTTGGGTTGGTCAGCTGCATTGTGAGCTACCAGGCTCTGGCATCTGTACAAGGTTGGACTGTGAGAGCTGGATGGAATGAGGACACCAGGACATGAGGACAATGGACAGACACCACCACATGAGTCCTGTTGAGAACTAAGGCAGAGGCCATGAGGTAGAGAGAAAATGACAGATGTAAAACAAAACAACACCTCAAAAAGAAAAACAAATGACACTAACTGATTGACCAATTATGAGGCAGTGGCAGGAGTTATGGACAGAGATACTGAAGAGAGACCACTGGGAATGGAGGCCTGTGTTTGGAACAGACATGGAGTTTCTTGTTAGACCTGGGGGGTCAAGGCGGTGGAGGGGCTCAGGCAGCCTTGAGGCTGGTTTGGCTTTGAGGATGCCAATGTGATCATCCCCTGAAAGGTGACAGCTCAGGGTGGCTCTCCACAGCAGGGGATGGGGTATAAGGAAAGGGGAGCACAGAGCTTGGGAGTTGACTGGGACGATGAGGGAGAAATAGAGCCAGTGAAAAATTTACAAAAGCAGAATTAGAGAAACAGAAAGTAACCGAAGTTCTGTGCTTCCCCAAAGCCTTAGGTCCCAAGTAGGGAAGTGGGGACGGGGAAACATGGGGAGGTCTTAGTGAAGGGAAAAGATTAAAAGCTGCAGACATTTAGAGGAGGAGAGATGGAGAAAAGGCGCCTGGGTCGGGCATGAGGAGGCCTTGGCAACTGAAGTCTTCTGTTTAGCCCTTTGCAGAGAGTGGATTAGGCAGGCCCTCCACCCCAGCGCCTGGGAGGGCAATTCTGGTGGGGACTGGATACTGGATTTTCTGTAAAATTTTTTTCTCAACAAGTATGCATTGGCCTGATAATAGAAAAGGTAGACAATTTCTATCCTGGCAACTATTCAGTATCTACTACTCTACTAAAATTCTCATATCAATATTCCCCAGTTTCTTAACCTGGTGTGGATGGTGCCTCCAGCTTCCTCAAGCAATGGCCCCTTCGGCATTGCCTCCTGACATTTTGTGACTTGTTTCTCTGTCCAAGCCCCCAACACCGGGCACCCAATCCGGGTCCAAGCAGAAACGAAGACAGACGTACACCAATATATTCTCAGTTCACTGAAGAATCCAGGCACAGGAAGTCCAGCAGTGAGTGTGGAATGACGTTCAGAGCACATGCATTAATTGCTTTGCTAGGGACAAAACTGACAAGGAGAAAAAGTGTGGGACAACAAGGGAAAGATTAAGAGAAATGCCAGTCTATCTTCTCTAGATTGGAGGGGAAATGTACAAGTTAGAGGGTAAAAAAAAAAGCTGTCAGAGCTATCAGAGGACATAATGAGACGAGGTGTGTCAGACAGCTGGGGAGAGGGTGTGTAGACAGAAGGCTGGAGAACCCCACAGAAGGGGGGCTTCAGGAGGGGAACCCCACCTTGTAGAGGTGGTAAACACCAATGTACCATTCACAGATCCCCAAAAAGCAAAAGGGGATGGGAATAGATAGGGCATTATCCGGATGTGAGAGGAACCAGATTCCTTCAATCTCAGCCTGGGAACCTTAAAGCCCAATATCAAAATACAGCAAAAATAAGGGGGAGTGGAAGGGAGGCAACAGGGCAGAAAGTCTAGTGAACACTGAGAGCAAATTTATTTATCAAAGTATTAACTCCTGCATGTTTGTGTGACTAGAAGATTAAATAATTACCTTTGAAGTCAAATTTTTGTTTGTCCTCTCATCGGGCCTTGAATCATCTGTCCAGCTCCACAGATCACATTTCTTCCGTTCGTGTTTTTTTTTTTTTCTCTTTCCTCCTACATCTCTGCTCTTGTTTTTCCTGCTACTAATAATATTTTCTCAGAGAATTTATATAAGGGAAAGTGTTCTATGGTCTGTCAGCTGAAGAATCACAAGGTTCATAAATTTGGAAAGGAGGGCTTTATTCCTCACACAGGGTTGCAGCCTGCAGGCTGACCATCTTGGAATTGGAAGCTTTATAAATCTAAAAAAGTATATTTTAAAATAAACTCCTTTTTGTTCTGTTCTGTGTTTTCCAGATGCTTTGTTCTGCTGTCAGGGTTTAGGATGGAAACTTGAATGGTCCATGAGCATGACAGCCCCAGCGGTTACTCCCATAATCTGCAGTCCCTCAGTGGTGAGAATAGAGGCCCAGAGTCGACACTGAGTGTATTTCCTCATTAGGAAATTGCAGTGATTTCATGAAAGTCACAAAGGAAATGTTTTCATGGAGAAAAAGCTTATTATAACTCATGAGGAGAGGAAAAAAGTACGTACTTTTAAAGCCCATGTACTAATACTATGCCTAATGATGAAATTATGTATTCAGGAAATTCTAGGCTTATGCTTGACCCAGCTGAACTGAAAAATATTAATTCATTGGAGCCCCCAGTGTATGAAAAAACTTCTGATCCTTCACTTTGGGAGGCTGAGGCAGGAGGATCACTTAAGCTCAAGAGTTGAAGACCAGCCTGAGCAAGAGTGGCCCTGATTGTACTAAAAATAGAAAAACTAGCCAGGCATTGTGGCAGGTGTCTGTTGTGCCAGCTATGCAGCAGACTGAAGCAGGGAGATTGCTTGAGCCCAAGAGTTTGAAGTTGCTGTGAACTGGGATGCCACTGCAGTCTACCCAAGGTGACATAATGGAGTCTGTGTGAAAGAAATAAATAAACCAATAAATGAATAATAGATATAAAAAGGCATCTGATATGGTCATAGCTTGCAACGGTGAGATTCTTATCAGTGTCAGAGGCACTGTCTCAGGCATGTCCTCAAGTAATCCTCACGATGGGTTAAATAGCTTTCAATTGTTAGAAATAGAATTCGAGTCTCGAATCTGTTTAAGTTTCTTGTCTGAAAACATGCAGCGGTCAAACCAGAGCCTAGACATAACTGGGTCCGCCTGATTCCCACAGCACTAGAGCTATACTCTGGTGACAATGTGCAGACCATATACTGTAATCCAAACGAATAAACTTGGAGATCAGGATGAGATCATTCACATGATTCCTAAAAAACCTGGTAAAGCTCCCTGAGTATCTTTAAAACTATCTTAAAGAATCCTTCAGAAATTATATTTAAAGGAAGGGGAAAAGAGGGGAATAAAGCTTAGGACACAAATGACTTTGGTTCTAGTCCCAAATGGCATTGACAAATTTACTGTCTTTGAGCTAGTCATTTTTTCAGATGTAACCTTGTGGTGCCAAAGCCCTTGGCCCCTTGAAGTTTTCCTGAAAACCAACTCACAGTAAGATTAATAAGAGGAAAGGTACACTGATTTCTTTACTCACAAGGGGAGAATCACAGAGCGACCAGTGGGGTCCAGAAGTTTATGTTATCTTGGCATCACAGAAAGAATGGGGGCTTGCATCAGGACCAAAAGGGTCATGGAAGGTGGAGGAGAGGAATTCTACCGAGGAGCAATAAAGGATTACCAAGGAGGTGACTGGATTCGGAAATAAGGTCAATTTGTAAATAATCTTCTTTGGAAATTAAACAATACCTGGAGGCAATCATCTTGTGCAAAGAGTCTGCTCAGATGAGGTTATAGTCTCCGTCTTCTTTTCTCTAATGCATAATGAGATAACAGGGAGAGGAATGAGAACAATTGCTTTTCCTGATAGATCTGTTCTATCTTTATGTGGATGAGGGAAAAGTCTCTTCCAATATCTGTTATTCTCTAAGAGTTTTTAATTCAAGATACTTGTTATAGCAGGGAGCCATATTTTGGGGTGAAATTTCCCTTCTCTTTCAACCTCAGTCAAATAAGATGTTTGGGGTTAATAAGTTCAGGAGTAGAGCAGTCTTCTTATGCTGTGGGAAAACAGGTGGCAAGACAGAAGAGAAAGGGAACCTGAATGTCTTTGCAATGATCGTTTCTTAGATTGAAAAGCTCATCAGGGGTGCTGGTGGCTGATCAGAACACAGTATCCGTCAATAGTTATTTTTTTAAAAAGAATGAATTAACAAACCAGCTATCCATTCTTGTATTTTTACTTGAGTTTGATTTTTAAGAAATTCATCTTTCTGTGGTTGTTTTATCTATAATTTTCATATGTCTTGGTCTCTACCATCGTGGACAACGTATGTCACTGCTATTAGGACAGCAACAGGACAGCCAAAGACAATTTGTACAAAGGGAAACAGAATTAACATCAGGGAAGAGCGAGTGACATCCCAGCATGGATGAGGCAGAAGGGACAGTGTCTGATGACTCTTGTGAGTCACTGGCTTCATAAGAGTTGATATGTTTTTAGTGTATGCTTTTGTATAATCAAATCCTTTTTTCCCTTAAACATAAGCATGTTGTGAATGTTACTTTTCTTCTCGGCAACTGTAAAGGAGAAGGGAATCCACATGGTCCAGAACTTTAAAGACATCTTTTGAATGGCCTTATAACAACCCTGGTATCATTTCCAGAATTATTTTTTCAGTACTATACATTCATAGTTTCTATTTATTGAAAAAGTCCAAGCTCTATTCATTTCTATAATGCATACTATTCTCATCTTAATTATATACACAGCACCTCTCTCTGATCCTAAGCATTGATTTGTATTAACTCAATCAGTATTTATACAAGATTTGTGGGCTAAGACCTTGATTCAATGCATTCAGAGAACACATTCCAAATGCCAGGCTGCTCTTGGCATTGGCGATAACAGTGACCAACAAGCTCACGATCTCTTTTACCTGAGGGCTTGTTTAGCTCATAGGCAAGGCAAATATATAAAAAGAAAAGGTGATTGAATGTGATAAGGGCTAGAATAAAAATAAAGTGCATGGAATGGCACAGTGAACCCTCAGGGAGGGGTCAAGGGCCACCTAATTCAGAAGGAGAGAAGGTTTAGCCCACCCAGACTGAGTTATGTGACCATAACTAAACAACCCTAAAATTCTGGCAGCTGACTATGAAGTCTAACTGCTTGCTCATTTCTCTGAGAATCACAGATTAATTTAGGATCATCCCCACACCATCTTTATTCTGGAATCCAGTCTAGAGCACAGGTGTTCTGTCAGAGGGCAGAGAAGTAGTGTGGTAGAACAGCTGGGTCAGACGTGGCCCTTGTCACTTCATTGGCCAGAGCAGGTCTAGTGACTAACACTCATTAAGGGCAGGAAGGAGCCCTATTAAGGGGAGCACTGACGATTTTGAGCAAGGATACAACCTCAGGGGAAAATGCCTGTCATTTATTACGGCTAAGAGTGTAAGGCAAGGCAGAGTGTTGGCGAGGGCTGGGCCTGGATATTAAGGTAGAAAATATGTACTGGGGGGCTTGGTAGTGCTAAGGAGCTCGAATTTGCATCTATGACTGGGCGGTAAAGTTGGTGGGTTTTTGCTGAAGGTGAGAGAAAGAGACGGTAAGTGAAATTACCAGTTTAAACACATCATTCCACCTCATGGAGAAGGGTTTGCAGGAAGCAGACAGCTGGTGGGAGCCGAGGCAGGGCAGGTGCCGAAGAGTAGGGGGGTGTGAGCTCCAGCAAGGGCGAGTGTGGGGAGGCTGGAGAGCTTGGAAGGGCAGCTTACCTGCATCTGATGTGGACTAGATCCACACATAGGATGTAGTTTTTCTTTTTTTCCATGAAATGATATGTTTACATGAATAAAATGTCAACTTGACTTGCAAAATCCAACAAAGGAGAGACACTAAATGCCTGGTGTCAGGCGCTCCCTCTGAGAGTCTTGGGTAGTCTCGATGCAGCTCTCAGAGGAGCAGTTCAGACACCCAGAGCAAGAAGCCAAAGCCAGACCCACCAGAAGAGTCAGCCAAACACCTCACAATTCACTAGATGGGACGACAGACACAGGGAGGCTTTGGAGTGAGAAGAACCTGAAATTCAGCCCCAGCTTGGGCTAACCAGAAGCTAGCTGATCTTGAGCAATCACTTTTTCTCCTTTAGCTAATTTTCTTATCAATGAGGGATAAAAGAGGGAGGGAGAAAAAGAGGAAGCTGGGAAATAAAGAAGTAAGGAAAGTATATTAGTTAGGGTTCTCTAGAGAGACAGAATTAACACCATGCGTGTGAAGAAATATATGTGTGTATATATATGCATGTGTGTGTACATATATATATATATATGTGTGTGTTGTACATACATAAAGGGTGCCAAAAAGTATACACACTTTAAGAAAGAGCAAAACTATATTAAAATTATAATAATCCATACTGATAACAAAAAATGAATACATGTCACATTGGACATCTCAACAAGACTTGAGTATTTGTATATATTTGGGAGGAGAGAGAGAGAATGAGGGAAGGAAGAAGAAAGAGAGATTGATTATTTTGTTCCTTTGGTTTCATGAGACAGTCTCACTCTGTCACCCTTTGTAGAGTGCCGTAGTGTCATAGCTTACAGCAACCTCAAACTCTTCTGCTCAAGTGATCCTGTTGGCCTACAGCTGCCTCAATAGCTGAGAATGGCTAATTTTAGAGACAGGTCTTACTCTTACTCAGGCTGGTCTTGAACTCCTGAGCTCAAAGAATACCCCTGTCTCAGGCTCCCAGAGCACTGGGATTACAGGCATGAGCCACCATGCCTGCCCAACACATAATAATTTTAAGGAATGATTTACACAATTGTGGAAGGGTGGTGAGGCTAAAATCTGATGGGGCATCAGTTTTTTGTTCTATTCAGATTTCCAACTGATTGGATAGAGTTCATCCACATTATGGGGAGCAATCTGTTTTATAAAGTCTATAGGATTTAAATGATTTAAATGTTAATGTCACCCCCGAGCACTTCACAGAATCATGTGGAATAATGTTTGAACAAATAAACTAGGCACGGTGGCCCAGCCAAACTGACATATAAAATTAATCATCAGGAAAGAGAAAGAAGAAAGAAAGGAAGAAAGGAAAAGAAAAAATAAGAAAAAATGTGATTATATTAAAATCCCAGGACCTGGTAGTGGCTCTCCAAACTGTAGTTATTTTAGTACTGTTATTGACATTATAGTATTTGTAGCTATGTACTTGCCCTTACTTTACAGAAGACAGAATTGAGATTTGGAGATAAGTCCCAAAGAAAGACAGGAAGCTTCTCTCCTTCCCGTCCTACTGAGGTCATTCGATCAATCTCTGGACAGACCTGGTCATTCCTCAGTCCTTGGTTAATTCTGAGATGGGCATTGGGTTTTTTAGGTAACTGACTTAATTCTCCACTCAGCAAGAGCAGTCAGAATGGTCAATGGAGAATGAATTCATTTGTAAAGAACAGAAACATAGCCTGACCTATTTTAAGCTGTTGAGTGGTGCTCCAGGGCTTCCATCTCCACACAGGGGACCTAGGAGTGCCAAAGGCTTTGTTTCTGTGGACATTCATCTGATTGAACAGGACATTAAGAATATAGCCTATATATTCTATATGTCTAGCACAGCACTGGGGTCACCCAGAGAAGTAGAAACCACATGTGTTGAGTTCTTATAGCCTCTTATTCACACGTGTGACCTCATTTTATTTGAAGGTGGATTTAGCTCTGGGAGATTTTCCTCTTGCTAGTTTTGTTTCTCCATTTAAACTGATGATGACTAGGTTGCTGGGGGGTAGGATGCTGCTCCGACGGAAGGTGAAACCTCAGCGTGAGGGTTACACTGCCATCCAGGGGTGCGGAGAAGCAGGTGGGCCAGATGGACCCCAGGCCAGACTGGCAGAAAGGAGGGCGTAGCATCGTCGAGAGTCGTGAAGACAGATCACGAGAATTAGCCCCTCTGCAGGGCTTGGGAGGTAGGTTCAGGGATATAAATCCAACTTACCCAACTCCTCTGCAGCCAAAAAAAAGGGTAAGAATGTTTGCAGCCACCAGTGTTTTGAGTTTCCCTGGCTTCTACCTAAAGCCGCTGCCCACCAGGCGCAGTCCCGCCTGCCTACAGCTTCAATCTGCAGGTAAGTGGGGGTGAAGGTGGGGATTAAACTTGGAATCGGATCAAAAAAACAAAAAAAGTTTTTTTAAAGTCCTAGCTCATCCACACCTTCTTTCTGCGCCCTGCCTGTGCAGAAGGAGCTCAGCGCAGCACCAGGCCCGGCCTCGCTGCTCGGCCTCCTACCTTCTCACCCCAGTTACGGGCAGCGCTCTGGCGGAGCCGTGGGAAGGAAGTTTTTGCTTCACCAAGAATCCAGCCATTATCTTTCGCTCTGGAGAACGCTATCCTCCTTTGAATGAGGCCCTTCTGGGAAGGACTAATTACGGACACATCCGGTGAGTGTCCCTCTCCCGCCCACACGTCGGTCACTGGAGCTGCAGTGACACGCAGCCACCCTGCCCTGTGGTCCCCAAACTGTGGTACCTGTTGGCAGTGGTCACCCATGGCAACAGCGGGGGAGGGGGGGAGCTGTGAGGAGGGCAGTCACAGAGCCTGCGTTTGGTTTTGCTGGGGAATGCTTTATTTCTCTATGTGTGGTTAGAGGTGGGGGAGCCGGGAAGGGGATAGTCAGAGAGGAGGGGGCGTTCCTACCCACGTGGATTGCAACGTATAACTTATTAAGAAATAAATGTCCGGTTAGGAAAACTGCTTGTCCCATGTATTTGCAAAAATGTATGTAGGTAGCAGAGACCCCTGCGTCATCTCACCCCAGGTCACAGCAGCCCCTTTCTAGGAAACGGTTCTAGACTTCTCTGGGCCTTTGCGGTGGTGAACTTGGACAGAAGCCATGATGAAGGGCGGAGATAAGGCAGAAGAGGCTACAAGAGTCTACAGAAAGTTCCACCACAGCAAGACAAAAATAATAGGCATGAAACAGGACTGAAGGGGCTTGGAATGGGAGCACTGCTCAGTGAGGGCTGTGCTTCATCAGAACAAGATGCGCCAGAGCCTGCAGGAAATTACAGCAAATCCTCCAGGGGCCCAACCTGGGCAGGTCAGCAGCCTCTCAGCTGCCTCTGGAGTCAGGGCTCTGAGCCATCAGATGAGAATAACTTCCATCCTCTGGGTTGCTGAAAGGATTCACTGCAACGTAGAAAGTTCCTAATCCAATGCCTGGCACCTCATGACACTCAAACACTGTGAGTCTGTCCCTGGAAGGGAAGGGACTGTGAGGAAGTACTGTACCTGAGCTGGGAGAGCCAGAGAAAGCTTCCTGCCCTCCTGCTGCGCTGTGCTGGGCCTCTTCCTGGCCCCACAGGTGCAGGTGGGCCCTCCCGAGATCCCTTCTCCTGCCCAGCCCCTCAGATGTCAGTTTCGTGAGCCTGAAGGCTGCTGCAAAGGGAGCTTGCTGCCTGGCACCCTGGAGGTGAGGTTCAGTCCCCTCGCCAAGACCCAGCCCTCTCGACACCAAAGCATGATCTATCAAGGAATGGTGATCTCAGCTTGTGTGATTTTCAAATGTTCCCTTGCTTATTCAACCTAAATAAAAATTTACAAAAAAGGAAAGGTGGGTTCCCGCTGAGGAACGGGACTGGTCTCACTTCATTGAGGATTTCCTGATCCTCCCTAAAGTAACAGAAAAAGTCTGAGATGAGAGAGAATCTGCATAATCCTTTAGCCTGGGTATTTTTCAAAAGAAGAGATACAAATGGACAATGGATACATGAAAAATACTCCCCATCACTAAACATCAGGGAGATGCAAATTAAACCCACAATGGGGCAGGGCGTGGGGGCTCACTCCAGTAATTCCTAGCATTCTAGGAGGCTGAGGCAAGACGATTAGGATTGCTTGAGCTCAGGAACTTGAGATCAGCCTGACCAAGAGCGAGACCGGTCTCTACTAAAAATAGAAAAAGTTAGCCAGGTGCAGTGGTGAGCACATGTAGTTAGTTCCTTGATTCATGAAGGCCAGCTGGGAGGACTGCTTGAGCCCAGGAGTTTGAGGTTGCAGTGAGCTATGATGATGCCACTGCACTCTAGCTGGGGTGACAGAGAGAGACTGTCTCAAACACACACGCAACATAGCAGCTCACACCTGTTAGAATGGGTATTATCAAGAGCACAAGTGGTAAGAATTCCTCATGAGGATGTGAAGAAAAGAGAATCCTTGGACATTAGTGACGAGTATGGAAATTATTACAGCCATTATGAAAAACAGTATGGAGATTTCTCAAAAAATGAAAAAGTACCTACTTTATGATCCAGAAATTCTCCTTCTAAATATATATCAAAAATGAAATGAGTTGTTAAAGAACTACTTGCACTTTCATGTTCATTGCAACATTATTCAAAATAGTCAAGATATGGAATAAACCCGATTTAATTCTTAAGTCCAACAGGAATGTATTTATTATATGATGTAAGAATTAAATGTAATTTAAAAACTTAGCCAAATGTGTAAGCACTGTTCATTGAACAACTTAACCCTTTTTGATTTACTATTTGCTTCGATCACAACAGGATGAATTTGCTGTAATTCCTGTGATGTATTTTCTTTTATTTACCAATTTCGTGCAGCTACCTTACTTTTAATTTTGTATCAGTTTAGTATGTTATTGCATAAGATAAAACAAATTTTATGTCTTGTTTTTGTTTCCCAACTTCTCGTCTCCTCCTGTTTATTACTCAAGATAAAATTTAGAAACTTTTGTCTTTTAAAATCTCTAGAATTTTGGTGTAAATTGTGTTAAACCCATAAATTAATCTGGAAAAAACTGATATGTTTTCAGTACTACATTATCATGATGTATTTCTCAATCACAAAATTATATCTCTTCTCTCACCTCTGATCAGCATCAATCCCTGATATTTTCCCCCAAATCAGTGCTCATTGCCTCTGATAGGGCCTCACAAATGGTAAGTTCTCATGACACAGGAGATGACTTAGAGCTCCATGAATAAGAAATTTCTGGGTATCAGTTTTCTTAGAATCCATGCAAACTAGAATCTTCTAACTTCATAATCCATAATAACATCTAACACAAGTTTTTTTTTTATTTAAGTGTAAGTTGATTGAATTGTATTTATCCTAAAAGAAAAAAATGTAAGCAGATGAAAGTCTTCAGAAAATTATTACTTTTAGGAAATACCTCCTTTTTTTTCTCAGAATATTGGTGCAAACAACACATAACACTTTGCATTCATAAAGCCTTTCTCTGAGGCTTTGCATTTTATAAATATGAGTGAGTTAATGTTGAGTATGCAAATAATTTTAGAATTAAATTTCATGAATGTACATTATATATATCTGAGCCAAATAGCTCGTGGTAGTCATGTAAATAAATCTACATGGGAGACATTCTAACTGCCAATGCTTGCTAACAACTTAGAAGACCAAGGTGATAGCATCATTTTGACAAAGAGCTACAAGGTGCATCCTTTCTCCAGCTGGGCCTAAGTTTCCTCAGTGTGAAATGTCGGAACTGCTACCAGGGAGCATGCAGGGACCTCAGCCCAGTTATTTCTCAGGAGTGCTTTCCTCACCTGTGAGATGAAAAGTTCATCTCTAACAGGGCCTTCCAGTGATGGCACAATGAGATTACATTTCAAAATGGACTGCTCCCTCAAGGGACTTACTGTCACCTGGGCTAACTCAGGGTGGAGACAAAGACAGCCACAGAGCTTGCTGAAGCCAACCCTGTAGCAACCCACACAAGTCATGGCACACCTAAGATCCACCCACAGGAAACCCCAAACAATTGGAAATCACTCTTTTTCTAAAGCTCTGATAATACTCTTGGACTTAGATTTTATTTTTTTGTTAAAATAAAAAATATATTCCAGGAAAATAAAAGTAAATCACAAAGCCAAGAGTCTTATGACTGTGGAGGAAGTGAAGACGGTACCTGGCCACATGCAGACATCTTCCTGCAGCTCATGCCCTTGATCAACATCCAAGTAGCACTGCGTTAGCCCGGGGACAGTCTTGTTCTGCAGGTTCCCAGATCTTTGCAGCCTGAAATTTCCAAACAGCTTCTGGTCCCATCTCCTGGTATGGCCACCTTTGGCTGTGGTGGTTTTTCATCTAACATCTGGAATCTACATGGGTCAAAGTGCCATATTCATCATACTCCCTCTCTTCTTCCTGCCCTCCCTTTCTTCTTCAAGCAGGTATTGAACACCTCCTGTATGAAGGCCCTGTCTAGGCAGTCTGGAAATGAACATGGATCTGCCCCGGTCCTGGCCTTCAAGGCAGACTTGAAGTTGTATTTGCAGCTCACAGCAGCAAGCTCTAGAAGAGATTCATACAACAGAAGGTGATAAGGGATGTGCCGCATGTATGTGCAGGTTCTTTGAGAGCAACTGTACCTTGGAATTTTTAGAAAGAAAAAGAGGAATTTACCAAACGGCAAGGGATGGTGGGAGGAGGTAAGGTCAGGCAGAGCATACTATGTGTGTACATGCACAGAGCACCTTCCTATAAAGAGGCCATTATGCTTAGGCGTGTTAGCAAGGATGTTCATTCTCAGAAAAAGATCAAATTATCTTTGCAATGACCAAATATCTGTGCAATCATAGTAACTCCTAAATTACCACCATCATTATATGTATTTGAATGGCATCTTATACTTTGCAGAAAATACCGAGGACACATACTACAATGTTGCATCATGGAAAAAAATTGGACTAGGGATTAACACAAAAGATCATAATGTCAGATCCGACCCTTGCCATCCATGTAATTATGGTCAGGTTAGTTGTTTTCCTCTTTGACTCCATTTACTTTTCAACTATGTAGGAATAATTCCAAGTTCTACCTCACAGGGCTGCTGTCACTATCACAGGTGGTTGTATAGCTAAAGCACAGTCCATGGCGCCTGGTGGGTGACAGCTCTGCCCCTTGATAAGTTGAACATTTAGGACAATGTGCCAACACCGATTTCAGAGTCGTATCAAGTTTTGATTGAAAGTCCTCTGTCCAAATGCTGCCTGAGCTCTGCCCCTTCTTATTACAGAATAGTCAATTATCCTGCCTCCTAAAGCACCACCATTTTTCCAGAGATTACTCCTTAATTGATTTCACAGTTGTCCCTTGTGTGTAATCCCCTTGACTATGACAGCATGCTGACTTTTAGAAAGGCATTCAATCCTGGGATCAAATGGAACTGTAGCATTGCTATCCGCTATTTTTTGGAGGCTAAAAAAAAAGAAACCCCCCAAAATAAAGCTATAATCACCATGAACCGTAGCCTTGCATTGCCGGCGAAGTGAGGCGTCCTCTTTAAAATGAAACACTAGACAAGACTGACTGTCCCCCCATCACATCCCCATAGGCAAAAAGACAAAGGAATGCATACTTATTAGTTACAACTGGAAAACACCAGAGCTTCTGGTTAAAATTTCTGTTTTCATCTTGTAAAGTTCCTTTTGTTAATCAATATGTTTTAAATTGTCACAGTCTTTACTGAGTGTAGGGAACATTGAGGAACAGAGAGTATTGGCGGCCCCCCACAGGGAAGAAGCCATTTCCAGCAGTTGGTTCCTTTTCCTGATGGGTTTATGATTCATAAAAACAGGTGTCAGACTATGACAATAGTAGGTCTGCATAGTAGAAGAAACCAGCACTTCTGACTTTGATCAAACTATTGATCATACATTTCATGTGCCAATTGCTCTTTTTTTTTTTTCTAAATTTAGTTGTTTGTGCCTTCTCACCTGTTCTGTGCACTCCCTAAGAGAAGACACTGTGTCTTTTTTCCCTTTCTTTTCTCAGCATCTAACATAGAATTAACGCATACTGGCCCTCAGTAAGTGATGATTCATGTTAAAACCCCAAATATTTGCAAAAACCACTCTGCTAGTTGATACATGTTGCCTACATTCCAAGGCAGGAAGGTAAAACACAACCTCAGCCTATGCACACACACACACACACATCGGAAAGAGAAAGACCCCACAACTTCCAGACGGATGGAAACACTTCCCAAAGGAGGTCAAGTTTGACATGATCGCTGCATGGTGCCTTGGGGTTTGCCATCTGGGCAAATGAGGAAAGAAGGCCAATGCCATTGAGGGCTGTCAGTGAATCATTTCAGATGACTTTGTTATTCCAAAATTCAGAAACATTGAACTGGGCCGCCGCATAGAGGGTTTCCACACACTGGGATGCAGTATGATTAGAAATCCTTCTGCTTCTAAAAAAGTAAATCAATATGTTCCAGCTCCATCCATGTATATGAATCGTGCCCTGTGATTGCACCAATGTACATAATTATGATTCAATAAAATTACTAAAAAAAAAAAAAAAAAAAAGTAAATCAATAGACAACTCATTTGTCTCAGAATGTGAGTGACACACACAGCTCCCAGAGCCACACTGCAGATAAGAGAGGTCAGGAACTGCGGAGCTGGGTGGGGTTTACTGTGACAGACGTGTGACAGGATGTGTCCCACCGGTTTACCCAAGGCCTACACTGCATATGAAGTTGCAAGATGTCATTTCTTTTAAATTAATTTTTTATCTATAATTTTAAAAAATGTAAACAATGATTTTTCAGCTTTTATGTTTTAAAAAAGTAAATTGCATCTTATTAAAAACATGCAAAAGCCACGTAAATCCAGGGCCCTTGGGCTGGGCAGATAAGGGGCGAGGCTGGAACCTTGGGACGGAGGAGGAGACAGGTGCAGTTAGTTCCCCATGTTTGAATTGGAAGATGGGGCCAGGCTGAATGCGTCCAGGTCCAACCTGCCCAGTTCCACCCGTGCTGTGCCACTGCCATCCGCGATCACCCTGTGAAGGTATCTGAACCCTGCCCTGAAGGGAAGGTGGACCCGGATGCGCCTGGCAGTGTAGCAACAACAGCTTCCTAAAGGTCACTGCAGGTGGTGAAGTTCCAAAGCCGCCTCATGACTCTGCACCACTGCCACCCTTTCTGCCACTTCCACAGTGGCAGTCACCCCATCCTCAGCCGAGCGTGGTGCAGGTGACACTCTGTCTGGCGGTCCCTGGCCACATCCTTTGATTCTGCCTGCAGCTTCGCCCTCTCTGTCCACACACCCCATTCTAACGAGTGAACTTTAGCCTTGCTGTGAGGCGCCAGCTCCCGCCCTGCCCCAGTGCCCTAGTAAGGGATGCCAACCTGCTGGCCTCTGCCCCCCAAGCCAGGACAACAGCCATGGACTTCAAATATGAGGCCACCACCTTTTGTCTCCTTAAAACTATCTTCTTTTCATTTATAAACCACGGGGAATCATGCCTCCTTCCTGAGGGTAAGGGGGAGACTACAGGCAGCAGCAGCTAGGAGCAACTTGTAGTCCAGACAGCAGAACGTGGACGTGCAGACCCACTGCGTGTCCTCCTCGGCCGGCCGGCAGCGCGTGTCACGCTCAGGGCGTCTGCTGCCCGTGAGCGATGTTCACGCACACTTCCGCCCCGCTGCTTTCTCTCTTCATCTCTCACTCCCCATTAGACTTTCTTTGCTTTGTTTCCTGGAATCCCCACGGCTCCTGACATAGCCTGGCATGGAGCAAGGGTGCCGGAAGCATTTGCTGAATAAATACATGGGAGCCTGTCGGGAACTTTGAGAGGAAGGTGTGATATTGTCTGCACTTTGAAGATGGGGAAACGGAGGCTGCAGGAGGAGAACTGACTTGGTGAGACTCACTCTGGGCTTCATCAGGGCTACTCCAGACTCGAGGTTTGCCTGGGGATTTGGTATTCATTCCATCCTGACCCCAGACTGTCCAGGGGTTCAAGCCAATTCCTCATACACCTGTGCACCTAAATCCTGCGGCAGAGACAATGCGAGTGTCAGTGCCATGGCAGACACAGATCTGCCCCTTCCCATTCACTCTTCATGACAGAGAAGTGGTACTTATGCAGAAATTCAATCTCCTTCTTGTGTTACAGATGCAGAAATTCAATCTCTGACGGTGTCCTCAACCAGTCGGAGGGATCACCTGCTGGGCACGTTTGCTGTCAGCCTCTGTGCAGGTTGTCCCTTTTGCTGTGATGATATTTCCCTGTGTGTCCCACTTGGACGCTGTCTTCCCAGCCTTCAGGTCACCGCTAAAATAGCACCTCACTGCAGAGGCCTTCCTGAACCCCTCCCCTAAGTCACCCCCACTTTTCTCCCTATTGAGTTGTCTTGTCTCTTCCTATTCTCAGAGAACGTGGCTCTGCCTTGTTCATTTGGGCTTTATCTCCCTCGCTAGACGCAAAGCTCCCTGGGGCTAAGGACTCGGCCGCATTTGCTGCTGGTCCCCATCCCCTGGACAATGCTGGGTACACAACAGACGTCTGATACGTATTTGCAGACTGACTGCCTCTTTCTACCCCTCTAAGCAGCCTCTTTTTCTTGGGGGCAGGCTTTGCAGGTCCCAGGCTGCAGAGACCAGCCTGGTGCAGAGGGACCTGAGGGGAGTTCAGAGTTAATGTCCCCGCTACTCAGACAAAGAGGAAAATCGCTCCGGGTTTTCTTCCTCTGCAGATGGAAATTACAACTTTGCTAAGGAACTCATCCCATTGTCTCACCACTCTGCCGGGGAATTCTTGTATGGATCTGACCTAAATTTGTCCAGCTGTGGCTGAAACCAACTTTGTCCTTGGTGGTCCTCAGTGGAGGCAGCTGGTGAAAGAACTCTTTGTGCCAAGTGACAGGACACCCCACCCAGATGTCTCCACATGAGGGAAGACTGGGCTCCCCACAACGTTACAGCCCGACTGATCCAGCAGGCCCCGGGGAGGCAGCAGCAAGGCTCAGGATACAGAGCCACAGAGAAGCCTGGTGACTTGGAGACACATTCCAGCTCCTCACGTACCTGCCAGGTGACCCGGGCAAAGCTGTTTGACATACGGGAGCTTCCCTTTGTCATCAGTGGTGTTGCAATCACATCTGTCTCTCAGGACTGTTTACACGGGACATGACGGCCGTGAGCTATTGTCTGTTTCTTTCTTTCTTCATTTATTTGAAAAGAGCAACTAATGCATAAGAGTTTATGAGTCAAGGAAGAAAAATGAGCAGTCTTAGCTTGCCGAGAAAATAGAGCTCAGAGCACCTCTTTTTTCAAAGCATGAATTACCTTTGTCTTTTATCCTAATCCCTCACTCAGAGTTGAAGGTCCCTCTGCTCTTCTCTGAACTATTAGAGGAAAAGCGTTTGCTACATAGAGAGGGGGCTTCCCAGCCAGATCTTTTCTAAATCACTGGATACAGTCTCCAGGTGGAGACTTTGGGCCTTGGGATGCCTGGGTGACTCACATTGGGCTCATTATGTCTCCTCCAAAACAGCCCCGAGACTCCTTCAGCTAAGCTTGCTTTAAGCCATCATGTCCCTGTTGCCCCACAG
>CAUYON010017200.1:0-27372 GCA_963573935.1 Arctocebus calabarensis
CTCCGACCAGAGTGACCCTATGCCACCCTCAGTAGAGGTCTGTGGCATCACAGCTCACAGGAACCTCAAAATCTTGGCTTTAAGCAATTCTCTTGCCTCAGCCTCCCAAATAGCTGGGAATACAGGCACCCGCCACAATGCACAGCTATTTTGTTGCTGTTTTTTTTTTTTTTTTGGTAGAGACAGTGTCTTACTTTATTTCCCACGGTAGAGTGCTGTGGAGTCACAGCTCACAGCAACCGCCAACTCCAGGGCTTAGGAGATTCTCTTGCCACAGCCTCCCGAGTAGCTGGGACTACAGGCGCCCGCCACAAAACCTGGCTATTTTTTTTTTTTTTTTGGTTGCAGCCGTCATTGTTGTTTGGCGGGCTGGGGCCGGATTCGAACCGGCCAGCTCAGGTGTACGTGGCTGGAGCCTTAGCCTGTTTAGCCACGGGTGCTGAGCCTCTTTTTCTTTTCTTTTCTTTTTTTTTTGAGACAGAGTCTCACTATGTTGCCCTCGGTAGAGTACTGTAGCATCACAGCTCACAGCAACCTCCAACTCTTGGGCTCAAGCCAGTCTCCTGCCTCAGCCTCCCAAATAGCTGGGAATACAGGCACCTGCCACAATGCCCAGCTATTTATTTATTTATTTTTTTTGCAGTTTTTGGCGGGGGCTGGTTCTGAACCTGCCACCTCTGGCATATGGGGCCAGCTCCCTACTCCTTTGAGCCACAGGCGCCGCTGATACCCAGCTATTTTTTTTTTTTTTTTGTCATTGTTTTAGCAAGCCATGGCCAGGTTCAAACCCTACAGCCCTGGCGTCTGTGGCCAGCGCTGATCTACAGGAGTAATTTCATCTTCTATTTTACAGTAAGTTCAGGGGCAGCGCCTGTGGCTCAGTGAGTAGGGAGCCGGCTCCAAATACCGAGGGTGGTGGGTTCAAACCCGACCCCTGCAGAACTGCAACAACAAAAAAATAGCTGGCTCAGCGCCTGTGGCTCAATGGGCTGAGGCACCAGCCACATACACCTGAGCTGGCGGGTTCGAATCCAGCCCAGGCCCACCAAGCAACCATGATGGCTGCAACCAAAAAAAAAAAAAAAACAGCCGGGCATTGTGGCGGGCGCCTGTGGTCCCAGCTACTTGGGAGGCAGAGGGAGGAGACTCGCTTGAGCCCAGGAATTGGAGGTTGCTGTGAGCTGTGATGCTACAGCACTCTATCCAGGGTGACAGCTTGAGGCTCTGTCTCAAAAAAAAAAAAAAAAAATAGCTGGGCGTTGTGGTGGACGCCTGTAGTCCCAGGTCCTGAGAGGCTGAGGCAAGGGAATCACCTAAGCCCAGAAGATGAAGGTTGCTGTGAGCTGTGTGATGCCAGGGCATTCTACCGAGGGCGATAAGGTGAGATGTCTCTTAAAAAATAAATAAATAAATAAATAAAAATTAAAGTGTGTTCAGGCAGGGCTGAATACCTTTATGAAAAAAGCAAAGCTCACATGGTCATTGAAGTTGTCAAATGTTTGTGTTATATGGTTATGTACAAGTTTGCCAGACACAACATAAAGGACTACATTCAATCTTTTTTTCTTTTTTGTACCCACCAAATGCCCAGCTAATTTTTCTATTTTTAGTAGAGATAGGGGTTGGCTCTTCGTTAGGCTAGTCTCAGATTCTTGACCTCAAGTTATCTTCCTACTTTGGCCTGCCTGAGGCCTAGGATTACAAGCATAAGCCACCATACCTGGCCCTGCTAAATTCCTAATAAAAGCAGATAAATGCCATAGAGCTTGATTGTCTGAAGTTGAGTATATTATAGGGTTGCCAGAGCAAGCATGATACCCGGCTCGGCGCCTGTGGCTCAATGGGCTAAGGTGCCAGCCACGTACAACTGAGCTGGCGGGCTCGAGTCCAGCCCGGGCCTGCTAAACAACGACTGCTGCAACCAAAAAATGACCAGGGAGGAGACTCGCTTGAGCCCAGGAATTGGAGGTTGCTATGAGCTGTGATGCTACAGCACTCTATCCAGGGTGACAGCTTGAGGCTCTGTCTCAAAAAAAAAAACAAAAACAAAAACAAATAACTCCTTCATGCACCCATTAGATTCATATTTATTAACTACCACTTGCTTGATTCGTAAGTGCCTGAAGATACGGAGGTGAATCTCTGTCCTCTTGGGAGCTCACATTTGCTTGTGAATATTAATAAACTAGCCAGCCACCCTGAAATTACAAACTGAAAGGTTTCATGTGACAAAATACGGGTACCAGGAGAGCTCATAACAGAGCGGGATAGTGGGGCGGGGCGGGGTGGGGGCGAAGAAGGCTTCCCTGAGGGAGGCCTGGAGGGGCTGAGCTCTGAGCACCGCTGGGCTGGCTGAGTTGGGTGGAGCTAAATCCTGAAGAGGAAGTGGGTCGTGCAGAAGTTCTCTGCGGGAGGACAGATGTGCAGGAACTGAGAGCAGTCTAGCCAGCCACACAGAATGAAGGTCCAGATCACGCCTGACCCTGACATCCTAGAGGCAGGGTTATTCCCTTGGCCTTAATCAAATACACCTGCCCCCACTTCTCTTCTCTTTTCCAGTCTCACCTGAACTCTGCCTACAGCCCTTTAGTTGATTTGCCACCTCCCCTCCCTCTCCTTCCACTCTGGGCATCCCCTCCCTGGGGCCTGAGGTTTCCTCAGTTGATTTTTCTAAAATATTGGCTATTTTAAAATACACATATTTTAATGTTTATCTGTAAGAGCCTTCTCAACCCCCTGCCTGATAAGCCCAGACTCTGTGGGACAATGTGACATCTGACCCAGTCTGTGCTCCCTGCACAGCCTCCTTTTCTGTGAGCTAGACACACCCTCCCTTTTGCAGGATGGCTTGGATGGGGATGGGAATCTCTGCTCAATATCAGGGAAATCCAAAAATGCCATGACACTTTATTTCTCTCTCAACAAAAGCACACTTGCCTCTTTTTTAACTTAGCTAGAACTGAACATATGTATTTTATGGAGTGGAAAAAATGGCATCATTTTCTTCCTGTCCATGGGTTTCTTGAAATGCATTCTGTCTTAGTTGGCAGGTATGTGGACAGGTCCTACTACGTGTGAGGAATTGCGTGAGAAGTCATAAAGCTTGAGGGACTATGGGGGTCCTCAGGATGGACTAGAGCATGTGGGGAGGAGACTCCTGAAGGTATAATTAATAGGTTGAGTAAGGATGAGAGAATCCAGGCCAGGTGTTGGACTTTATTTTGATAATGCATAGAGAGCATTCTTCATGTGAAGTCACACTGCCACAGGCAGGGTGGAGGGAGATACTTTTGTTGCTGGTCTGTGGGGAGATTGCTAGGAGAAGAATGTTCAGAGGACTGGCCAGACATTAGTGAATCCTCGCCAACAAGCTGGCCCTCTCTCTGCCTGTTGTATCTTCCTGAAGATCCTGACACCTCTCTCTGAGCTGTAGTATTTTTTTTTGTTTGTAGATGGTTCCCTGGAAGGCAGGAGCCCCATGAGAGCAGGGCCTATAGCTGGGTCCTCCCAGGGCTCAGCAAAAGCTGCATATTAGGCCCCCAGTACACAGGCTGTGGCTGACTGCTGACTCAGCACCATCACACCACAGAACAGGTGGGGTTTGGAAGCAGAACTCGGAGCCCCTCACCAGGAGTGTTCTGGACCTGATTGTCTTTATGCTGATAAATAAGATCCTATGGTTACTGTTATGTCTTGATGACTGTGTATTATGAAAAGGGCCTGAAGTTATTTGTGAGCGAGTTGCTCTATTTGCTAACGATTTTAGAAAATGGTTTAGAAAATCATCTCTAATTGACCACCATTTATATTTTCATTTCTGGAAGTGCCTGAAGCAGCACTAACTCTTTCGTCTTCCCTGTTCTCGCTGGCTGCACAGGAATGACAGATGCCAAGCAAATGCCAGAACCTGGGGGTGGGGGCCATGCTGACCAAGTTACATCTTTTGCATTTTTTAAATTTAGGAAATATCATTCCGAACCTGAGCCACTTTCTATTTTTAAAACAGGAGAAGCTGAGGAGACATCACAGAGCTGGTTATTGCAGACGGTATTGCTCTGGGGCCTGTTAGGGGGATGCCTTTGTGCAGTGGGTGCAGTCACCCCACACACACACCCTGGAGGGACGCCCTTGCATTTACAGCAGCGCTTCTTTTGAAATTATCTTCATCATGTACCATTTAGGAAAGGCAAAAGAGTGGGTTTACAAAAATCCAGGCTCCATAGCGGTCACGGCTCCCTCACAGGATCACAGTTGTGTTCCACAGCCCAGACTTCTCCGCACGTACTGTCTTCTGCTTGTTCCCGACCTGCAGACCTGCCTTCCACCCAGCCCAGATAGAGGCTCACTCCATCCTTTTCTCCATCCCTTGCCTTGGACATGCTCTGAACTCTAGTAAAACTGTCAGTTTCCCTTTTGTCCTGATGGCTAAATTTTGATGTGGTTTTTAAAACCCCAGTTCTGGACTCATCTCTCCGGCCAAGCCGGTTGTGAATGTCCAGAGCTCCCGCTTGTGCGCATGCGCATTCCCTCCCGGGAGTCTGCGCTGTGCGGTGTACCTGCTGTTTGCTGAGTCGCTGGCTAGGTTGTATCTCAGGAGGAAGCGGGGCCTTTCCTCTCTAGCCAGTGTTCATGCCTGGTGCTGCCTGGCACAAGGAGGGTGCTGACCCTCTGTCTGCTCCATGCTCACGGAGGCACGACTCCAGCCGAGTTCTACACTGGGTACTACTGAGATGTAAGAAAATGAGTATGAGCGCCTTACTAGAAAGAAGTAGTTGATTCCAGTGGCATTTCAGCCAACAAGGTAACAAACCACAAACTGGTAACAAACCATAGATTGTGACCCTAGATTTCTGAAAAATTGCTCTATACTGTATCTGTAGTCATTAAAACTTTTAAAAAATTGTTCAGAAACACACAATGCCTAACATTAGTTCCAAGTGTTATACAGTTTTAAGTGTCATAATCAAAAGCATCTATGTTGAAAAGCAATTGTATCATAACAAGTGCACATAAAATTTACAAAGCTTCCTCATCCTGCATCCGGAGTAAGGAAGAGTTACTATATTGGGTCCTAATGATTATTGCCTTCAAACCCCATAAATTATATACAAATAAGAGGAGAGAGTTTGTAAATGTAAGTGAACTCTAATTGGGACTCTGAAGAAACAAAAGCGGATCTTTAGTAGATCAATGAAATCTCTAAACACATAAAACATCAGCCAGTTTCTTCCATGGAGTTTTGTGACCTGTGCCCTGGCACCCACTGTGGAGACTGGATTCAGAAGACAGGCCTGAACCAAGGAAACTATTTGGTTTTGTTTGTACATATGAACAGAAAAATGAAAATTAAAGAAACTCTTCATTTCATAATTCAGTGTATTTTTCTTTCTTTGAAAGAGGGCTGCCATTCAAGGAAACAGAGTAGGAAAACTGATCAGTACAGAGTTTTATGAGGGAGTAGCAAATGGTAGCCTTCTTCCCCAGGAAGGGGGCTCTTTCTCTATGCAAATGTCTTTGGAGGGAAGACAGATCGTGGATTATTTTGTGCAAACACACACAGAAGCACTGAAATAGAAGAAGATAATTGTTGCTTATTAAGATGCTCAGAATAGGGCTGAATAAAGTAAACCAGAACCCATCGCTGAATGGAGGATTTGGTACCTGTTTATTACTTCCTCTGAGAGTTTTCAAGGTTGTTTTTGAATAAGAAATGAATTGAGCCCTAGAAAACCATCATAGCCGAGTAGATATGGGAATGCTCAGCACATTACAGCTACTGACTCATGAGAAATTCTCAAATAGCTGAGGATATTTTCTTTAGGATGGCTGATTCTTTTCAGGTCTAATCTGCCCTCACCTTGCCCGAGATAGAAACTGTGGAGAAAAACCTTAATGTTTATCTTTACTATAGAAAATGACTTTATCATCCATAGAATTTGCAAAAGCATAACATGTTTCTTTTCCCAAATGGCTTAAAAATGTTTGATTTTTTAAAATTTATAGTCATTGAACTGAATTTTTTAAAAAGTTTACATGACAAATAAAGACGGAAAACATTTGAGTCTATAATGGGATGATTTGATAGATATATATGTCATGATTACCAAAATCAAATTAATTAACACACCCAGCACCACCCATACCGCACAAAACACTGTCGAAACTTCTTTATTTTATAGCTGGAAGTTTGTACCCTTTGACCAACACCTCTCCATTTCCCCAGCCCCTCACAAGCTTCATTCTGCTCTCTGCTTCTGAGTTCTACTCGTCATAGTTCACAAGGAAATGAGAACATATAGTGTGTGTCTTTGATTTAGCATCATATCTTTTGAGATCATCCATGTTGTTTGAAGTGGAAAGATTTCTTTTTTTTCATGTCTGAAAAATATTCTACTATGTGTATATATGTACCTACATATGTGTGCATATATTTACAAATGTGTATATGTGTATGTATGTGTGTATATGTATATATGCATGTATAGGTGTGTACATGTGTATATATGTGTGTGTGTACATATACTTGTAGATGTGTATATATACATGTATGTGTGTACATATATCTGTGTGCATATATTATGTGTATGCACACACATGTACACCCTTCATTTTCTGTATGTATCCATCTCTCGATGAACATTTATGTTGCTTCCATATCTTGGCTACTGTAAATAATGCTGAAATGAACATGTGGGTGCAGATACTCTTTGTGGTTCTGCTTTTCTTACTTTACAGCCCGATGGCTGGATCATGTGGTAGTTCTACTTTTGCTTTGTTCAGGAGCCTCAATACTGTTTTTCAAATTTCCATTTCAACAATATTGCACAGAAGTTCCCTTTTCCCCAACCCTTCCCAACTCGTGCTGTTTATCGGCTGTGTTAGTAACAGCCATCCTGATGGGTGTGAGCTGGCCTCTTACCTCAGTTTTAATTTGCATTTCTCTGATGAGCAGTGTTGTTGAGCACCATTTTATACACCTGTTCATCATGTGTACATTTTCTCTAGAAAAATATCTATTCAAGTCTTTTCCCCATTTTCTAATCAGGCTATTTAATTTTTTATTTGCTACTGTTTTAAGTTCCTTCTATATTTTGGACATTAACTCCTTACCAGATATATAGTTTGCAAATATTTTCTCCTACTCTGCAGGTCACCTTTTAACTTTATGGATAGTTTCTTTTGCCGTGCAGCTTTTTAGTTTGAAGTAGTCTCACGGGTTTATCATTGCTTTTGTTGCCTAGCTTTTAGTGTCATATCCAAAATGCCAGTTCCAAGAAACAATGTCAGGAGATTTTCCCTTATTTTTTTTTAATGGTTTCAAATTTTATATTCAACTCTTTAATGCATTTCAAGTTAATTTTTGTATATGGTATGAGACAAGGATCAAATATTATTGGCTGACATGGTAATGTCCAGTTTTTCCAACACCATTTATTTAAGAGACCATATGTGTCCCCTTGTGTGTTCTTGTTGCCCTTGTCACCTGTTAGTTGATCATAAACATGTGGATTTCTTTCTGGCTCTTGTTTTGTTACATTGGTCTATGTGACTGCTTTTATATAAATACTATATTGGGTTTTATTTTTTATTAGATTTTGACATTTTATTAATTACACTAAAGCTGTTCTTAGCACTTGACATTATTATTATTCTACAGTCATTGTAGGAATTCACGGGAAAACCACATTCCTTCAAAATATAATGAGAAAATGTTGTTTTAAAATATCTTCCAAGTGCACAAGAGGACAGTAGCATTTTATTCTAAAATTACCTGGAGATATCTCTGGCATTTTTTTTATTAATTGTTCACTTATTGGCAACAACCGGGATTCTTTTTTAAATTTCAGAATGTTAGGGAGTACACATCTTTTTTTTACACACTTTGTTTTGGTACAGATTGAGTCAGTTACATACATAGGGGTGTCCTTCATTCAAAGAATCTGCACCCCGTAAGTATGAATTTGCTCCTTCCCCCTTCTTCCCCCAGCTTGATTTTCATAGAGATCCATATGTTCACTTAAGTGCTGCTTGATTCGTTATAATTTGGTATTGAGTACACGTGTTTATTCCTTCATTCTTGTGATGTTTCACTTAGAAGAATGGCTTCCAGTTCTCTCCAGGTCATCCAAAAACAACTAGCTCATCATTTTTTATGGCTGAATAGTACTCTGTGATTTACATATACCACATTTTATTAATCCATTCCTATATTGGTGGGCAGTTGGGTGTGTCTACATCTTTGCAGTTGTGCTTATGTGGCTAAACATTCAAATGAGGTGTCATTTTTGTAAAACGATTTTTTTCCCCTTTGGCTATATACTCACCAGTAGGATTGCTGGATTAAATAGTAGGTCTGTTTTAAATTCTTTGAGGTATTTTCATACAGTTTTCCATAGAGTTAGCACTAGTGTTTTGAAGTTCTACCCACGGTATAGAAGAGTTCCTTTCTTTCTGAATACACACCATCATCTATTGTTTGGGGGCTTTTTAATGAAAGCCATTCTCATTGCATTTAGGTGATATCTCACTGTGGTTTGAGTTGCATTTCCCTGATGAATAGAGACTTTGACCAATTTTTTCAGGAGTTTTTGGCCATTAGTATATCTCCATTTGAAAAGTTTCTGTTCATGTCCTTTGCCCTCTTTTTAATGGGGTTCTTTGGTTGTACTGGTTTAACTACTATAATTTTTAATACAGTTTGAAATCAGGAAGTTTAATGCCTCCTGCTTTGTTCTTCTTTCTCAAAATTGTTTTTACTAGTTGGGGAATGTTTTTATTCCATATAAATTGTAAAATTGTTTTTTCTATTTCTTTGGAAAATGCCATTGCATTTTAATAGGAGTTGAATTGAATCTGTCACTTTAGGTAGTATGGATGTTTGAACAACACTAATTCATCCAGTCTATGAACATGACCTATCTATTTGTTTCAGTCTTCTTTTGTTTTTTTTCTTTGTAGAGACATAGTCTCACTTTATTGTCCTCGGTAGAGTGCTGGGGCATCACAGCTCTCAGCAACCTCCAACTCCTGGGTCTAGGCGATTCTCTTGCCTCGGCCTCCTGAGTAGCTGGGACTACAGGCGCCTGCCAGAACACCCAGCTATTTTTTTGTTGCAGTTTGGCCAGGGCCAGGTTCAAACCCTGCACCCTTGGTACATGGGACCAGTGTCCTACCCATTGAGCCACAGGCACTACCCTATTTCAGTCTTCTAAAATTTATTTTATCAATGTCTTATCTCATTTCATTTAACATTCAATTGTTCATGCAATGATTTGAGGACAAGCCCTGGAGAATGGAGTTTGGCTTCAAAATAGCAAAAACTTGTGTTTTAGTGTTTTCCCTGTGAAGTCTAAGTGAGATTATGAAATGTCTTCAACTAAAGGGTTTTTATTAAATTTTTTATCTTTATATGATGTGATTGCTAAGTAAAAATGCCAAACACAGCTGCTCACCACTAGGAAAATGTAGATCACAGTCAAATTACAGGGTAAAGCTGCATGAGATGGTTTAAATGTACAACCCTATTAGAGAGACCTAAATTTCCCCACACGTAAAATTAGCATAAAATCATAATATGTATGTCATATGTTAAGGTTAAAGAATGAAATCTGAGGAAAGCATTTAAGATAACCCTAAAACAAAGTGATCAACCCATGATATTTTAATAATATTTGTTATAAAAATAGGTAATTAATTTTGTACCCCCCAAATTCACAAGTACCTGGAACTCAGAATGTGACCTGATTCAGAACTAAGGTCTTAACAGATGTAACTAATTAAGTTAAAATGAGATCATACTGGATTAGAGTTGCCCCTAAATCCAATGACTGATGGCCTTTAAGTGAGAAGGAGATGCAGATACAGAGATGCAGAGACAGACAGGAACACACAGGGAAGAATGTCCAGCAATGTGATGACAACCCAGAGACTTGAAGGGTATATCTGTGCACTGGGGATGCCAAGAGTTGTCAGGAATAATCAGAAGCTGCAAGACTCAAAGGACATTTCTCCGTTGGAGCCATTAAAGGAAGCAGGGACTTTCTGATACTTTTATGTCATACTTCTGGCTTCTGCAACCATTTTGTTACTCTAGCCTTCGGAAGGTAAAGAGATGGTGAATGGAACCACAGCCATCGATGAGATAGAGAGCAAAGAGGAGTTCATAGACTGAGTCCTGGCACTCCATCATTTTTAAGGCAGACAGAAATGGAGAGAGAGAAGGAATGGCCAATAAAGTAGAAAGAAAACCAGGAGGGAGAAACGTTCTGGAGGTGGAGAGTTTTAGGAAGAGATGAGAATGACTGTGTGGAATGCTGTTGAGAATAAGATGAAGATTGTTAAGGGAAACTGGACCTGTCAACATATAAGTGACCTTGGCAGATTTTGTGGGCCCCCAAGGTGAAATCTGACTGGAGTGAGTTTAAGAATAAATAGGAAGAAGGAATTGGAGAAAGACAGTGTAAATAAGGCCACAGAAGATTTATTGCAGACTAGAAGAGAACAGAAATATGACAACAGCCAAAGTTAAGAAAGTTGAAGACTTTTTTTTCTGTTAAGAAAAAAAAAGTTAACGATGTAGTAGAGAGGGTCAAATTTGAAAACAAATAAACAAATTACAAAGGAGAAGGGGTGCTGCCCCAATGATGTCTTTGAGTAGATGAGGCTGAGAAGGACTGCCTGCATCAGCTTTAGGTAAAAACATGAATGGAGTGTGTATGTTCATAGAAAGAAAGAGCATATAGGGTCAGAAATAGGTCACTAAATGGCTGGCAGGACTTTTTGGAGGTTCTTTTCTAATTGCTTCAGTTTTCTTAGAGAAGCAGGACATGTGGTTATTAGCTGAGAGTGAGGAAGGAGAAGGCAGAATGGCAGGTCTAAGAAATTGAAGAAGGCAATGGTTGTCTGAGCCTTTTAATGAGGTGAATAGATGCAGGAAATACACTGAGATTGGCAGGAAAAGCCACTTGAACTTGGCAGGCATGGATTGAAAGGGGCTATGAGCGTGTGTGTGCCTTGTGTTTTCTTCTCGCAGATAAAATGACGCAGGAGTAGCGTAAAAAAATAGCTATGGTTCTGCCCCGTGTATACCACATTAGATGAAGCAAGAATGGGCCAACAGACTTGAAACTATGCATTGGAGGGTAGAGGTGAACTAGGCAATGTGAGCTGGGACAGGAGAGTGAAGAGGATGCAAGGGGTTAAGGAATATATTGAGTCATTGGTGAGATCAATCCTCCTCCTAAGTGTTGGGGAAGTCCAGGTATTACCAAAGCAGAAGGGGAAGAGATAGTAGTCAGAGAATAGAATTCCCATAATTAGAATTACTGAGGGGTTGAAATTCTTAGTAATAAAAATCTCTGAAGTCTGACATTAATTCCAATATGCACTAATCCATCGTGACTGGCAGTTTGGGAGGCAGTTGGTGCAGGTACCAAGTCACGTGTGTGAGGCTATGGAAGAAGGCATTGCTGTGTGGGTCACATCAGATCTAGGCCATGAATGAAAAGGCAGGCTGGATGTGCAGCAGTTCCCTGGCTTCTTCAGAAGGGCTTTATTGATTCTAACAAAAGCACACATGCAAAATGCCAAAATGCCAAAAGAATCCCAGGTTAAAAGAATCCCTGGTCCCCAGGAAGTTCGGATAGAGAGAGAGGCTGGGTAAAGAGGTAGGGGGTTGCTAACAAATGGTTGATAGCATCTTTAGAAAAGGGGAGGGAAAAACCAGTCCTATCCCCACAGGGGAAATAAACTAGGTTCCTTAATCTATGGGGAATTCAAAGGATTTGGCTCTGCTTCAGTCCCACCGCACCTGTTGACTCTCAGCGCACAGGCATAGTCTGCCCTGTCCAGGCACCTCTGGATTCTTTTCATCTTCAAAGGTCTTGCTGAGCCCCCCAGGTATCACACACCTGTATACCCCTGGATTGAGCTGGGGTGCCCCCCGGAGACCTATCCACCTATCAACCTATCCACCTCCCCCACCCTTGTAACTGATTTTTGCTTTTTGACACAAAACATGCATTCTATGCTGTCAAATTATCTGCCTGCCCTCTACTCATCTGAATCCATTTCTCTCTCCATCCTCTCATCTTCCTGTGCTCCCCATCTGTCTTTGCAGGCAGAGTGGTATAGTGGAAAGAGCATGTGCTTTACACCAGTGGTTCTCAACCTGTGGTCACGACCCACAGGAATTGTATTAAAGGGCCACGGCAGTAGGAAGGTTGAGAATCACTGCTCTACACACTTTAAGTTCAGCACTCCTGGATTTGAATATTATATTTTTAAAACTCATGGAGATTTTTTGCCTCTCTGAAACTCCATTTCCAGCCTGAGGATTTCATGAGAAAAGTACCTTTAGTACTAGGGTAAGTGTCTAATACATGGTAGGCACAACATAGCAGAAAGTATAACTGTTGCTTTTGTCTCCTTCAACCAGATTATAAGCTGTTTGAAGATAGAACTCTCGCATGTTAATGATTTGTTTCTCTAGTGTCTTATGCACGGCAGGCATTGAATAAATATTAGTTTATAATTTTAGTGAAGTGATGATAACATTTCCCATAGTGGCTATTTTATTAAAGAAATGTCTTCTAGAGATTTAAGATAGCAAGCCCTGCATCGCTCTCTGTAGACATAAAGATGAATAAGCAACCATTTCTCCTAGGGGAGCTTAAATTCAAGAGGATGAGAAAGACAAAAGAGTCTTGATAAATCAAAATTGGTATTAAAGCAAGTACAGTGGCAGAATAGTGAAAGGAAAGATCATATCACTCTTAGGGGCAAGTGGGGAACTCAGTCACATGGAGGGGGTCTTAAATCATGAGGAAGAGGTTCCTAAAAGAAGACAAATGAGTGTTTTTAGTTAAAAGAAATACAAAAATAAAACAACATGCAAGGTACAGAAGCGAGAACAAGCATTATTTGGGGGGGATGCAGAGTGTTCAGGTGTGATCAAGATATGAACAAGATGTATGTGATGAAGTTCGCAAAGAAAGAAAAAGGTCTTGACTTTCAGGTTAAAAAGTTGGAATTTCATCATGTATAATTAGGAAGTCTTAGAAATTTTCAGGCACTAGGGTCACATGGGCCATTTAATGTTATGATATTCATAGTAATGGCAGCGCAGAAAACAGATTAGAGTAGGAATGCTAGCAATGTGGGAAAAGGTAAAATAAGCCAAAAATAATGCTCTTTGACAACTTTACCCTAACTCCCACCTCGAGACTCTGAGCTAGATATCATTTGGAATTTTCAATTTCAAGTTTCTGGTCCATCCTTTCCCCTCTCATTTACAGCTGATTGTTATGCAGGATATAAATAATAAAATGTCTTACTACAAGGTCCTTAGTGAACCTTTGTTGAGTATTAGAGCAGCTGTGAAAGTAGGTCCAGCATTTCCCAGGGGGAGCACAGTTTCTCTTTAACCTGGAAGGCTCTTTACTGAACCAGTTATATCTCCTAGATGTGTACAGAGAATCCTAAATTGCTCCCCTTAACACTTTGTCAAATAATATGGGAAGCTTGTTTGACCTGACCTCTATTTAGAGTGTGATATCCCAAGGGTCAGGCCAGCCAGGAAGGGCTGTGCTCTGGACCGTAGCTCACAGGGTCTGATACAAGAAGCTGTCCAGGGGAGATGTGACTAAATCCTAGCAGGCTGAGATTAACTTGCTCATTTGTTTCATATAGAGTTGCACTCTGTCACCCTGGGTAGAACACTGTGAATGTTATAGCTCACAGCAACCTCAAATTCTTGGGCTCACACTATCCTCTTGCCTCTGCCTCCCAGAGTAGCTGAGACTACAGGTGTCTGCCACAATACCTGGCTAATTTTTCTATTTTCAGTAGAGATGGGATCTTTTTCTTCCTCATGCTGGTCTGTAACTCCCAAGCTCAAGAAATCCTCCTGCCTTGGCCTCCCCGAGTGCTAGGATTCCAGCCATGAGTTATTGTGCCAGCCAATAGGCTGAGCTTTTTCTCTGAAGGGGCTGTGCTCCTGGGAGACCAAGGAAGTCTATCTGTCAAATTAGGCTGTGGGTGGAAGTAGGCAGGAGAGGAAAGTGTGGTGACCAATGGAGGCTCTCTCTAGACCCCACTCTGATTTCACCTCAAGCTCTACAATGTCCTTGTTCCTATACTGGCCTTCACTTTATATATCCTTATGTATTTTGAATAAAGTGTTTGAATTTGAAAACCATTGCACGTACAAGGCAAATCCAGAGGCATGGGAAAGAAATGGAATCTCAAACACAGGCAAGAGGCAGAAGGCTCCAGGCAGTTCGTGGATATACAAACCCGAATGGATTTCCTGAGAGGTTAGGACCCCAGGCCCAGGAGGGGAGAAGACTAAACCCAGTCAGACACTGCTCCTTCAGGGGCCACCAGCAGTTATGAAGTATCTTCAGTGTGTAACCCTTGGGCTTTTCCAGATAGACATGTGTCCAGCACAAGGCCAGCAAAGTCAAAGCTGAGGCAGGACCTAAGAACAATTGGTTCCTGAACATATTGAAAATAAATGCCACCCGGAATCACACTGTTTCAGAAATGTTATTGTTTAGACATGAATAATTTCTGAGCCCCATTGATTTATTTTGGTCATTTCTCCACCCCTTACTCCGTCTCTTCCTTCCTTCCTCCCTTCCTTCTTTTCTTCTTTTCTGTTCTTTCTTTTCTTCTTCTTCTTTTTCCTTCCTTCCAAATTGACTGAGCACATACTCTGGTTTCTCTTCAGATCGCATAAATCTTTCACCTTTTACCAAATTGACTGAGCATTTGCCACGGACCAGGCACTGGGGATCAAAAAATGGATAAGTCGCATCCCACCCCCGAGGAGATTACTGACTTGTGTGTGGGATAGGCAAGTAACAAGACAGCCTAGGACATGTTAGGGTAGATGATGGGAGACCTTGGGGCAGCAGAGGACACCTCACAGAGGCCAAGGTGGGCTTACGTTGAGTTATGCAGGATAAGTCAGCAAAGGAGAAGGGTGTCATGGAAAGCCCTTTTGGACAGAGATGTTCACTGTGGGCCATTGTGGAATATGCCACACCCATGCTTTTTGGAACTGCCTGGATTTATCCTCTGAATCTGACTCCATCACTTTATCAGAACAATGTCAAGTATTCGCTTTCTAGCACCTCTGTTTTTTCATCTGTAAAGTTGATAAAAGTAAAGAAAAAGAACATTCAGGAAAAGAGTGGAGTAATGAGCAGGAACTCAATCATAGTGTGACGTGTGCGCTAAACCGAGGAGCGTGACTCCGTCTGGACAGTGGCCGGGAAGTTCATCGGGATGTGACCACCTCCTCTTTGAATAAGATTCCTTATCTTTGCACTTAAATATTTCTTTTAAAATAAAGATTTTCCACTTGTGTTTTACAGCAGCATTGGTAATACTTGTTGTTAAGTTCTAGAAATAATAACACAGATTTTGCGTGAAGACATTAAACAAGAAAGCAGCAGCCGCCGGACAGCACTTGAGCGCTGCCTCGGTGACAAGACACTTTAAAACTCCTACAGGGAGCTTGCTGGTGACAAAGGTCATTCCATTGTATGTTTGTTTATCTCAGAAGCAGACTTGGAAAAGAGGGCCTAAGGAAGACTCAGACCAGTTTTATTTTTTGTTTCCACATTGTGAACATCTTTTCTCTGTCCACACATGCATGTGCAAAGTAATATGTGCCCTTTATAATGTAGCCATGTTCATACTTAATAATATGCAAAGAAACTGAGACCAAACAGGGAAGAAATGCATTTCAGAGTGTTTGAGAAATCACAGTGCACTTCTGGCCAACACAGTCAGTGCCCCCTAGACAGCACCTCCCTCTGTCACACTGTGTTTCTCACCGTGGTAGCTGCAGTGGAAGCAGGAGGGGACAGGAAACTCTCGGGAGGAGCTGGAAGAGCACATATGAAGCGAGCTGAGGACATAGAGCAGGGCCTGAGGACAGGGGACACCTGTGGTCTCCAGGGCCCTGCAAGGACAAGCAGACATGGCAGTGCCAAGGAAGAAGGTGAACGGCTGGGTCGCCCGAGGGCACAGCAGGACAGCGGAGATGCCTCTGAGCTCCATGGCTGAGAGCCTGAGGTAGATGACGGGGAAAGGGATTAATGACCCCCAGTGCTGGGCCCCGGCCCTTCTCTGTATGTATGTGAGTACGACTGACCCAAACACTGAGACAGGAAGAGTTCAGTCTTAAGGAATGCGGTATTTCTCTCCACACCTGGCACTTAATTGGCACATGCTGCTTTACTTTATTAGGTTGAATGAATATCAAAACACCCAGATTCTTAGCGTTACAAAAGCCTGGAAGTGCACACTGCCCAGCAGCCCACTAGAGAGCAAGGCAGGCCTTTCCACAGGCAGTGGGGTCACCGTGGCCTTGTCTGCACACGGCACCACCACCCGGAACAACTCCTCTCAGCCCCACATGTGCTGCTAAGAGAGCAGTGATCCATTTTGAAGTGATAAAATAACAAACACAATAATATTTGGAAATCTGTAAGGGTCAAAACCAAAAAGAGAAAGCAAACCAGGAAAAGCAGCTCAGCTGCAGAGAGCTTCTCCCATAGGCTGGCCGTGTTGGACGATACATGTCTATTTAGCATCCCCCTGTTATAAGACATGGGATAGCCCCAAACTATTTTTCCCTATTCTGCCTTAGATTATTTACAATCTTATTTCACATTCACGTGTTCTGAAAATCCATGAGTAGCAATTTATTTTTAAAGCAAAAAGTCTTTAAAAAAAAAAAAGAACTCAAATACTTGGTGAAGGCTGAGGCTCAGTCCTGGACAAGCTGGCTCCTCAGAAACCTCTGTTTTCCTGAGATTGGTAGCATGTTAGCCACACACAGGCTGAGAAAGGTCAGAGATTTTTTTTTTTAACATGACAAATGTTGAGGGAATGGGACTGAGTCACCTTAGTGTTTCTTGGTTCAGATTTGAGTGAATGCTCTTTTATCCCTAATGGCCTCTGGTGTGACTCTGCCCCAACTGTGCCCCACACCATACATGACCCGGGGAGGAGCTCTTGCCATGGTGCACGTGGACTCTGACCAGATCAGATGTCCACCACAGAAGGTAAACATGACAAGCAATGTGACCTTGGGCTACTCCACTCAATCCTCCAGCCAAGGATGTTGGGGAGAGGATTATGTGAGAAAAAGTGTGTGTGCCAGTGCCTGAGATAAAGTAGCCACTTGATAAATGATCGGTCCCTATGGCAATTTTCATATGTAGGGAGGCTTTTAAATTTTAATTTTCAAACAAAACTTAAGTGTTTTGTTGAATTGGCAAATATTAGTTTTATATATTCATACAGTGGATTGTGATGCTTCAGTACATGGAATACATAGTATATGGTGATCAGATCAAGGCAATTAACATATCTGTCATCTCAAATGTTTCTAATTCTTTATGTTGGAAACATTCAATACCGTTCTTCCAGCTCTTTGAAACTATCTGATGCATTATTGTTACCCGTCGTCATCCTACAGTGCTGTAGAACCCTGGAACTTACTCTTCCCGTCCCGGTTCCATTTTGCGTCCTTTTACCAGTCTCTCCCGAGTAACTACTTTGCACTATTATTGTGATGTAATATTCTCTTTCTCTCTGTCTTACACATGCACACGTGTGCACACACATAGATATACATGGACATATACACACAATTGACATATTTCTGTCCCTAATATATCTCCTGGCATTCTCATATTTTTTTTTCAATTCGGTTACATTTTATAAGAAATACTGATTGAGGCCCAGTAAAATGACTTCCCTACCTATAAACAGCTATTTGAACAAACACTATCCTATGAAATTTGAATATTCCAATGGTACATAAAGGATTAAAGTGAGTCACTTTGCCCTCAGCATACCACACTTTATATAGGGGCATGATACATTTGACAGTGGGTCCTGTCAAATGTACATTTGAAAGAACTGAGTCCTTCCCTAAATCTGAAAGTGTACTCAGTTCTGTACATTTGACAGAACTGAGTCCTTCCCTAAATCTGAAAGAAAGACACAATTAGGAAAAAAAGAGAGTCCTAGAAAATGACAGGAATTGAAGAGAGAGTAAAGATCTTAACTCTATTTTATTAAACTTTCACAATTCAATTATGAAATAGACATATATACATATTTTTTTAACTGGCATTTTGGTTTGGGGTAACACCACACACACACACACACACACACACACACACCACACTTTAATTTTGCAGCTGTATTCAGAATTTTCTGTATGGACTCTGATGAACATATACCATATATTTTAAAAATTTGAATGCTATGAATGCCTATGAAACAGCAAAGATACTAAAATCTGATAATCCTATAATTTTTATACATTTTTGTGGTTAATATTTTTAATTCTAATTTCTACTATTTTTATTTCAAGGAAGCTTACAGGTTCGCTATCAGCTAAGCAAGGATGAAATCCATGTATTCACCGTTGATGGAGAGAACTTTGCCAATCGCAGGATGCACCACGTGAAGATTCATCGGGAGGGAAGGGAGTTCACCATTCAGGTACCTCTCTTCTCTTCTTCCCAAACTCTCTTGGTGTGACTTGGATGCTCAAGCCAACTTTCCTGAGCTTCTATCTCAAGCCAAATACTGGAAATGTGGATATGATTCACACTTGTCCTCAACTTTCTAAGAACTAGATTATGGTTCTCAAGATGTGATCTCACTTCCCACAGCGTCAGTGTCACTTGTGACCCTGACAGAGATGCAGATTCTCGGGTCCATGCCATGTCTCCTCAATCAGAAACTGTCAGAGAAGGGAAAGCAGTGGGTAATTCTAATCTCTGTTCAGATGTGATAACCCTTGAACTAGTTATAGTGAGGAATCTACTTCCTAGAGGAAATTAGGTGTAAAGTGAGTCTTGATGAGTAGATGTTGACTGTGTGGAGAGTGGAGATGGGAGTGGTCCACAAAAGGATCTCTGTGAGCATAGGCTTAGCACTCAGGAAGAGCATAGCATGTGCTGGACAGTCCCTGAAATCTCAGTGCCTTCCATACAATGAACAAGAGGTGGGATGGAAGATCCAGGTGAAAATAGGCAGAGTCCAAACCATCCTATTTAGAATCATGACCTCAAGTGAACCTTTATATTTGCCCAACAATCACCCCATAATGCCATCCGCTCTCCTGTTTTCCTAGATGACCATTTTATACTTCTTCCTCTCTCCTTATGCTGCCAACAACTGCAACTTCCTTTTTATGTTTGATTGTTGATTTTGCTTTCTTTCTTATAAAAAAAGTAGCACCCAGAAGAGAATATCTATACACTCTCCACAGGACAGCACTCCCCTACTTACATCTGTGTCTTTGTACGTTCTCTCCCTGCTGTTGCCAAATATGAATAGTTCATGGTTCTAGCTAAGGTTTGACCTGCTTCCTTACCACCTTGGGCTAGATCTCACATGCTACTCAAGAACATCACTCCAGCATTCTCCTTTCTCTCTCCTCTTTCACCATTTTCCCAGCTCTATTGAATGATTCACCAGCATACAAGAAGCAGTTATTACATGCATTAAAAACAAGTAAACAGCAGTAACAGAACAAAGGAAAACAAACCAAGAACTCTCTGGGTCAAGGGGGAAAAGCTTTCTCTTACCTGACTTCATTTTATTGGTCCCATTTTCTCTCTCATTGTATTGACCGAATCCTTGGAAATATTTATATACTTAGCCTTCAAATTTCCCCTTCTCTTTCATCAAACCCACACCAATAAGGCTTTGTGTCTGTGCTGCAGCAAGATTGTACTTCTGAAGGCACCAATGTCCCCACCTTGTGAAGTCTGCTGGTGATGTCTGACTCTTATCTTCACTGGTCCCTGCAGGGGCAGTTGACACAGGGATTGCTCCCTGCCCTTGAGACTTGCCAAGCATATTCCACTCTTGGGTGTTGATCCCTCTGCCTCCATTGCTCGCTCAGTCTTGCCTCTTTTTCTGGTCTCCCATCATCTCTCCAAACTCTTCCCACTATGCTGCCCCCGGGCTCCATCTCAGATTCCTTTTTCTGTTAACTACACTCACTCTAAGGCACATCTTATTCAATCTCATGTTTTTAAATGCCATGTACATGCTGATGAATCATAATTCCAAGCCTTATGTCTAACTGCCTGCTTGACATATCTGTTTGAATGTTTATGAGACCTCTTGAATATTTAAATACATAATTAAAACTGATTACTGAGAATTTCCCCCAAACAACCCCCCATCTGCCATAACCTTCCACATCCCAGTTAGTGGTGGCACCATTATTTCAGTTGCTCAGTCTCAAAATCCTGATGTTCTCTTTTTATTTCTCCATCTCATACATACAACATGTCCTGGAGGAGCAGCTTCTGCTCAGCCCTGGGTCACCCTCATCCTTTGCTTGGATTGTTACTATTTACAGTTGCTTTGTTGACACATCCCTGCTCCTCTTTTTGTTACACAACTGTCTAGTCTCAACACAGCAGGTGTTGAGCCAAGTGATCATGTTGAAGGAAAAGTTGGATCCTGATACTCTCCTATCCAAACCCCATCAATGGCTCCCTTTCTCATGCAGAGACAAACCAAGGACTGTGCAGATTCTTGTAAGGATCTTCATGATCTGACATCCCTGCTCCCATCCTGGTTTTGTCTCTACCATTGCCGATTATGATGTGTTCTATAACTCCACTAAGGCCCCCCTGGCCTCCCTGCTATTTCCAGAATCCCTGAACTCACTGTTGACTTTGTCTAGAAAGGCATTCCCCATCTGTCATCATGCCCAGTTCTTGTACTTTTCTCCAGACTCACATGACTCAAAACCTCATTCTCAATGAAGCCATCTCTGATCACCTTATATAATCTGGCATCCTATCTCCTTAATTTTAACCCTACACTCCTTGTTCTTTTTTCCTGATTTACTTTTCTTTCTTAGCACTTAACATATAATACAATTTACTTACATATCAAATTTTCTATTCTATCTCCCTACTCAAGAATGTAAGCTGCATGAGGATAGGAATTTTTATCTGTTTCCTTTGCCATGAAACCACTTTTTGTCAGGAAGTGGCTAAAATACTTCAGGTGCTTAATAAATATTTATGAAGTAGGAAGCACCTATGGCTCAAGGAGTAGGGCACTGGCCCCATATACTGGAGGTGGTAGGTTCAAACCTGGTCCTGGCCCAAAACTGCATAATAATAATAATAAATATTTATGAACTCAATGGACGTGTAGCATAGGACTTATAGGGAGAAGATTGAATTGACCTTATGGAGAGGGGAAGGGACACCACTGGATGGATTTCAGGTAGAGGTGTAACATGGTTGGATCTCCACTTTCAGAGGCTCCTTGTGATCACTGCATGGGAGGACATATCTGGGAATGATGAGACTTAAGGCAGAGACCAGTCCGGAAGAGATGGTTGGGGCCCTGGCTAGTACCGTGCTGGCAGCCATAGAGGGAAGGGATTGAGAGGTGCCACAGGAGGGGCACCACTGGTACTGGGTGGCCTTGTGGGTTAGGGGTGTGGGAGAAGTCAAGATTGGCTATTAGATATTGAAACTATATGGCAGTTCAAGAGTAATTATCAACTGTATGGTATGCATTACAGTTCTTGACTGGTCAAAATTTAAAGGGCTTACCTTTAGCATTTACTCCTGAAATAAGTGGTGGGGCAGTCCTCTGAGTAAGTTCGAGGTGAGACAAATTGGGTGATAAAAGGAATGGGAATGGTGACTTCTTGTTTGAATATGTTTTGAAGGAGGTCCCAATAGAATGGCTGGGGGCATTCCTGTGGGCATTTGTCCATATGACTCCTTTCCCCTTCTTTTGAAAATGTATCTTATTTTCTTTTCTACCAATGGAAGATACAAATAAGACAGTAAGAGATCAGGAAGAGGTATTTCCTTCTCTCTTTTATCTACAGTTTTCCCCAATCAATTTTGAGTCAATGATGAGTGTGCCTTGGTTAGAAGGTATTATTTCCAGAGTGTTGAGGGAACAGGAACACCTAGGGGCCAGCAGCTTTGTACTTCACTTTAAATTAGTTTATTGACATAGTAATATAACATCTTCCCCTCTCTGAAACTCCCATCCTTTTCACCCAATCTAGTTTTTTTCCTCCTTCTCCCCCTAAAACAAGCTGTTTGGGGCAAACAGATGAGGGCAGGCTGCTGCTGTGTCCTCAGTCCCACCCCAGGATCTATCTGAGTGGAGGGCAGGAGTTGTCACTGCATTTAGCCAGCTGGAGATTAGTCCCTAAGAACAGACTCCGTCATCACCCGGCCCTGAGTTTTTATTCCTCTGTCCCACTGTTCTTTGTAGATTGGAGACCTCGGGTCATGGGCCTGTAGCCAGGAGTAAGAACTCTTGACAATGACTGAGCATGGAACTTGACCAGTATTTTTTAAGGCTTAAGTATCCACCAAAATGCCCTAGTGGTGGAGGTGAACTTTAGTGACCTTATTTAAAATGCATCGATAACATTACACACATTCAGCCAGTTTAACTAAATGCCAGCACAAACAACGCTGAGCTATAAAGGGGCTAGGTATTTTGAAAACAACTGCTTAGTTCTATCCTTTGAGGGAAAAAGATTCTGAAGCGAAGGGAGATGTCTCTAGGGGAGATGGACTTAGGTATTAATTCAGCTCTGTCACTTATGCTGTGAGATCTTAGACAAGTGACACACCTTTCTTGGCTTCAGTATACCTATGTCTACAGCGGTCAGTGTACATGGCCCGGTGAAGGGTTGAACACAGTCAAGCTCAGTTCTTGTGAAGCTTTTGTAGCTACGGGATCCGGCATCCAGGGCTGGCATCCAGGACTCACTCAGAAAAGATTGTCCCATTTTCCTCTCTTTACCTATCCATTTAATGATGTGACAAGTCACGGGTTGTTTCCCAGATGCTAAGATTGGCAAAGCTTCTCTAGACCAGATTACAAACTTCAGATGTCAGAAAGATTCCAAAGACATGCGGCTTCGTGCTTTGTCTTTCTACCAATTGTACTTCAGTATGAAAACAATATCAAACTACGAAATAGGCATAAGGAAGCCTAATGAGATAATGAATTTCCTGCTATTTCACCATGATTGCTTAGTGCACATCATAATGAAGTCCTAAAAAAAGGCCTGTAGTACTCTCCCTCCTTTTATGTGCATTAGGTTAGTTATGCAAATAGGTAACACACCACCTGAAAGGAACTAGTGCATGGCATTCTCCCTCCATGACTGGGCTCAAACCCATCCCCTAAGCCACCCGCAGTCTAGCAGCAGCCTCCACTTTCCTTTGAACCATCTCTCATTCCTCGCCCAACCTCTGAAAACATTCATTTAGCTAAAAACCACTTGGTCACTTAGTTTCTTCTCTCCTTCATTTGTCATTGGGTTAAAATGTTAAGGAGGGGCAAGTTCTCACAAAGCAAATAGCTGGGTAGGAATGACTCAGGCCCTTGAAAATGAGCCTGTGTGCAGCATTCAAACCTCGGTCTCTCAGTGCTTGGGAATCACTTGCAGATGGAAGCGGGCCCCGTGGAGGCTGGGGAAGAGGGAGGGCAGAGCAAGGGGCGGCATCTCCGCTCAACCTCCAGCTCTAGGACTCCTGCTACTGCTCTCCACTTGGTGAAAATCCATCCTCACTTTATCCCCCTCTTTTACCTGGGCAACAGAGCATAAGGGGCATCCCTCTGCTCTTGCTGGAAGGGCCAGTTCCAGAGAGAGAGAGGGAGGAGGCAGGTGTGAGCCCTGTGGTAGGTCAAGAAGAAAACTCCTTGGGGCGAGCGATGAGT
The DNA here is from genome assembly GCA_963573935.1 of Arctocebus calabarensis. Lineage (NCBI taxonomy): Eukaryota > Metazoa > Chordata > Mammalia > Primates > Lorisidae > Arctocebus > Arctocebus calabarensis. The sequence continues at coordinate 23,779 of CAUYON010017200.1, forward strand.
CTGGATTCTTACGTGTTCAGCGTAGAATTGGCTGGGCATCAAGAGTACCAAAAACCCTATGTTATACCAAAGGGGTCAAGGCCACAAGAGGCAGCCTGGTGTTAGTACAGATTCTGTCTTTATACCTCACCAGACAGAAGGGGAAACAAGAGAGGATATGCATTTATTGATTCAGCTAACTTTGCCAGTTTCTGTGTTGGTCTCTGTAGAAAACGTATATGAATAAGATGTGACCTGTGCCCTTGAAGACCCGTGGAGACAGAGCAGAGAGAGGGGAGAAAGGAAAACAGAGCACTATAATGCAGTGTCATCAATGAGAGGTTACAGGTAGAAAAAAGCATGATGAGATCAGTGAAGAGAGGGAGCTAAACTAATCTAGCCAAGGCAGCGAGGGAGCTTCCTGGAGGGGCTGCACTCCAGGGGTACATGGCGCAGTATGTGGCCCCCCAGTAGAAACTCAAAGGTTGATTCAATGAGTATTCTAGAAATTCAGAAATAAAAAGACACAGTGTTTATCTACATGTTGCTTAAATACATTAGGAAGGATGACAAGTAAAAAAGATAATCATGTTGTATGGTAGGCAGGAAATGTGACAATAGGACACTGCTCTTGTGATGCTATGTGGCCTCAGCCAACCTGCTGTGACATCAGTCTCTCCATTTGTGTAATACAGATATAATAATATCTAGGGTGGTGCCTATGGCTCAGTGAGTAGGGTGCCAGCCCCATGTACCAAGGGTGGTGGGTTGGAACCTGGCCATGGCCAAACTGCAACAAAAAAAGAGCTGAGCATTGTGGCGGGTACCTGTAGTCCCAGCTACTTGGGAGGCTGAGGCAAAGAGAATCACCTAAGCCCAAGAGCTGGAGGTTGTTATGACGCCATGGCACTCTACTGAGGGTGACAAAGTGAGATGCTGTTTTCATAATAATAATAATGATGATGATAATATTTACTTCATAGTATAAAAAGATAGTATCATGTTTCATGCATACCCAGTGTTCAATAAATAGCAAATACTATTGCAGCACAAGTCATACATGAAATAGTAGCAAAGCATATAATTGTATACCACAGGTTATAGCCAGAGTCACAGGAAACACTGTCTTCTGGCACAGGAGAAACCATTGCAGTACCAGGAACTTCATGGAGGAGGGTTAGCCTGAGCAGATTACAAAGGAAAAGTCATTGCGAGGCAGAGGAAAGGACTAGAAATGAGTCCCCATAAGGCTGCTCTGAGCTATGTAAAGTCCAGTACAAAGATAAAGGAGCCTTAGCCTCCTTTTCTCAGTGGTGAACTACAAGAGGATAATGAGAATTCTTTCCAGGGATAATATCTCTATGGTTATTCAGAGTAAAACCTGGTAGAAACTTGTAGGATTTGACTAGACTTCTTAATCTTAGACAAAAGTCTCCATCCATCCCCAAATGGAAGAGGAGTGGAATAAAGAGATGGAGTTGGAACTGGCAAAGGGCTAGACAAGAAGAGATCCCTACAGGATGATCATAGAAATAAACAAAGTCATAGTGAATCCCAGTGGGGGGCTATTGCTCTTCCAACCCCCTGCAAGGTGGGTTATCAGCTGTCCAACTTGGTGAGTTATCAGCTGTCCATGTTGGCAGGTTATCAGTTGTCTGTGTTGGTGGGTTGTCAGCTGTCCACATTGGCCAGTTATAGGCTGTCCAAGTTGGCAGGTTATTGGCTGTCCATGTTGGTGGGTTATCAACTTTTTGTTTTCGCAGGTTATTGGCTGTCTGTCTTAGCAGGTTATCAGCTGTCTGTGTTGGCGGATTATCACCTGTTCGTGTTGGTAGGTTATTGGCTGTCAATAATGGCAGGTTATCACTTGTCAGTGTTGGTGGGTTATCAGCTGTCCATCATGGCAGGTTATCTCCTGTTTGTGTTGGTGGGTTATCAGCTGTCATAATGGCGGGTTATCACCTGCCTGTGTTGGTGGATTATCAGCTATCCATAATGGCGGGTTATCACCTGTGTTGGAGGGTTATCAGCTGTCTATTGGCAGGTAAACACCTGTCACATTTCGCAGGTTATCAGCCTTCTTTTCTGGCAGGAAATCGGGTGGATCACCTGTTTGTGTTGGTGGATTATTGGCTATTCATGTTGGCAGGTTATTAGGTATCTGTTGGGAGGTTATCACCTGTCCATCTTGGCAGGTTATCACCTGTCCGTACTGGGGGTTATAGGGAGTTGGTGGGTTCATATTGGTGGTTTATTGGCTGTCCGTGTTGGTGGGTTATTAGCTGTCTATGTTGGCAGGTTATTAGCCACCCATGTTGGTGAGTTATTGATGTCTGTGTTGGTGAGTTATCAGTTGTCTGTGCTGACAAGTTGTCACCTGTCCATGTTGGTGGGTTATCAGCTGTTCTTGCTGGTGGTTTATCAGCTATCAGTGTTGGTGGCTCCAGTTTGGCTAGCTCCTCATCCCAGGAACAAATGTTTTCTCACACTGTAATCTTAACCCAGGAGATCTCTCTGTCCACATCTATATGAGACCAGGTCAGAATTACAGAGCTGAGTATTGGTCCTACCCATAAAGAGGACAAGAGAGGAATATAGGGAATGACTGTCCACTGCCATTTGTGTTAATACTGCACAGCATGTTCCTGAGCTGGTTTCATTTGTTTGCTTGTTTGCAGCAAGGGATTTGGTGAGAAAATCTCAGTGGGGAGATAAATACCTGTAAAAAGCTGTATAGAATTTCCTAGGGAGAAGACTTTCATGAAAGCCCTTATTTTAGACAGAAGAAAGAAAGGGGTATTTTATGTGCATTGTGGGAGAATTAGCAAGACACTTTTAATCTCTCCCGAGAGAAAATTTCAGACAGGGGTCAGCCCTCCTGAGCTTTGTCAAGCTATTTCCAGACGAGCATGCTATGCTTCTCCCTGCAGCCTCTGCTGATGTGCCTTTGTGTTGTGCTTCCTTGCAGATGGATCAGCAACTCCGACTCAGTTATAACTTCTCCCCAGAAGTGGAGTTCAGGGTCATAAGGTCGCTCACCTTGGGCAAAGTCACAGGTATGTTGGTCTAGTTCCTTTCTTTTTTTTTTTTTTCCATGTTACATTGGTTGCATTTGTTAGGTAAAGACCCTCTTACAATCGTGTTTTGCCCCCAAAAGGTGTGGCACACACCAAGACCCCAAGACCCCACCCCCCCTTACTCCTTCCCTCTCTCTGCTCATCCTTTCCCCACCCCTCCCTCATTCTTCCTCTCTCTGCTCTCTCCTTCCTTCCCCCACCGTGTCAATAATTGTCATTAATTGTCCTCATATCAAACTTGAGTACATGGGATTCATGCTTCTCCATTCTTGAGATGCTTTACTAAGAGTAATGTGTTCCACTTCCATCCAGGTTAGTACAAAGGCTGTAAAGTCTCGATTTTTTTTAACGGCTGAATAGTATTCCATAGTGTACATATACCATAGCTTGTTAATCCATTCATGGATTGGTGGGCATTTAGGTTGTTTCCACATTTTGGTGATCGTAAATTGAGCTGCAATAAACAGTCTAGTGCAAGTGTCCTTATGATACAAGGATTTTTTCCCTTCTGGGTAGTTGCCTAGTAATGGGATTGCAG
>CAUYON010017201.1:0-19224 GCA_963573935.1 Arctocebus calabarensis
TTAGGAGCTGAAGTTGCCTTCTTACAAAGGCCAGTCCCCTCAACTAAGTCTCAGACGGTATTTTGCTGACTTGATTGCCATTGTGAGCAATCGTTTCACGCTTTGCCCTTCAGCCCGACATCTTGCTGTCTATTTGCTGGACCTGTTTATGGATCGCTATGACATCTCTATCCAGCAGCTGCATTTAGTTGCGCTTTCCTGTCTGCTTCTAGCAAGTAAGTATGGATCTGATCTACATGACTGGAAATTCCTATGGTTTGCATAATAAAATGAACTTACGTACACCTCAGAAAAATCAGAAAATCTCATTCCATATTTCTAGTGTCAAGAAGCTTATGTTGAGCATGCGGGCACAGTTCTTAAGACATTATTTATTTGTTTTTTGAGGTAAAAGTCTCATTGTGTTGCCCTGGGTAGAGTGCTGTGGCATCGTTGTAGCTCACGACAACCTCATACTACTCGGATCAAGCAATCTTCCTGCCTCAGCCTCCCAACTAGCTGGAACTATAGGTGCCCGCAACTATGCCTAGCTAGTTTTTCTATTTTTGGTTAGAGACAGGGCCTCAGTGTTGCTGAGGGTGGTCTCAAACTCAAGTATTCGGTCCACCTGCCTCAGCCTCCCAGAGTGCTAGGATTACAGGCATGAGCCACTGCACCCAGCCTCTGGAGTCTGTAAAAACATGTGCCTAAGCCAAATATCCTGAAAATTCTGATACAAATGTCTGTCAGGTCTACTAAGTCAGAATCTACGTAATAGAGCTTGAGTATCTTTTAACTTTTTAGAAGTTCCAAAAGTGATTCTGATGTGCCTTTCCAATTGAGAACCACTGTTTTAAAGCAATGATTCTCAACCAGGAACAATTTTGTCCCACAAGGGACACTTGTAGATTTTGGTTGTTGCATCCTAGGGGGATGCTATTGGTATCTAGTATATAGAGGCCTGGATTACCACTAACCATCTTGTAGTGCACAGGACAGTCCCCATAACAAAGAATTCTCTGGCCCAAAACATCGATGGAGGTGGAATTGAGAGACTCTTACTTAAAGGTACCATACTCTCATACTGTTAGAATACTTTGTACTGACTACCTAACGAGTTGCCTTACGAGCAGAAAGTTTACATGCAACTGCTATAAATGCGAAAACCTTCACTTATGCATTAGGCCAATATGTAATAGGCTTCAAGATAGAATCTAATACAACTGTATTTGTTACCCAATACAGAATGTACTGATACACCTTTGGGGGCCTCCTTCTCTTAACATCTTCTTGTAACTCATTTCATTGCTTACTAGTACTCTCACTGAAGAGAGAGGGCAAGTAAAGAAATTGAAATTGAGTTTTTCTTCTTTTAGTAATATGAAAAGACTATTTGATATTGAAGTTGAATTGCTAATGTAGTTTTTATATTATCCATGCCATTACAATAGAAATTTAAGCCCTATTTCAAAGTAGTATGTACATATACTGATACCCTTCACCTCTGAGCACTACTTGAGGTTTGGAATCTAATATGGCTGCTATCTAATGAATATTACGCCTACACTCATGCCACCAGAGTTCCTTCTAAAACACCTCTGTGCTTTGACTATTAAAACCTGAAACCAAATGTAGTCCCATGTGGTAGCATTTCTGATACTGTTCTCTTTTCAGATTTTATTTTCCTGCCCTCATTCTTTTTTTTTTGAGACAGTCTCATGATGTTGTCCTCAGTAGAGTGCTGTGGCATCACAGCTCACAGCAAACTCAAACTCTTGGGCTTAAGCGATTCTCTTGCCTCAGCCTCCCAAGTAGCTGGGACTATAGGCGCCTGCCACAACGCCTGTCTATTTCTTGTTGTTCTTGTTGTTCCTGTTGTTATTGTTGGTTAGCAGGCCTAGGCCAGGTTCAAACCCACCAGCCCCCGGTGTATGTGGCCAGTGCCCTAACCACTGAGCAATGGGCGCTGAGCCCTGCCCTCATTCTTTATCTGATGACCCAACTTTTGTCTCCTTGAATATCCTTTTGTAAGTTTTTTCAAATCCCTGTAGAACTAGACTGAATGTAAATAAAACACAGCCACAGTGATGGCTCTTTACTACTTGGTCTCAATGTACTTGCCTCAACCTTTCCTCTGGACCCAGCTACCTTTCTAGACTCATCCAACCCTATCCTCATGCACTTTGAGCCAAATTCTTAGCACAATATTATTTACTTCCTATATCTATCTTTCTTTCCTCTTTAATCTATTGTTCTAAGATCCAGATGCATCACCCACTCCACTTCCCCACCCAGAAGCCAGAGAGGCAATGTTTGTACATTTATAATTAACCTTTAATTTAACCTTTAATTAAAGTTTCATGCTCATATTAATCATGTGTCTAATACTATCTGTTTCATCCCTGGCTATGAAGCCCTTTGGGGTTTAATAGTATTCCATACAATGGCAGTTTATTACAGTATCAGTTTATAGTAGAAACACCAGCAGTCAGACATGCAAGTTAGGTTATTTTAAAACTTGGGATCGTTAGTGGAAAGTAACTTTTTGCCTGCTATGGCCATCACTACAAAGTCCCACTTGTTTTGTGCCTGCCATTCTTAAAAAGTGTGGTTTGGGCAAAATAAGAGGCTCATCTTTTGTGTACTTTCTTACTTAGGTTGGCTGGAATGGAGTTTTAATTATTCCTGTTTTTTAAGTTATGTATTACTGTTTAAGTTCGTGATCAATTTATTTTATTGATTATTTGGTTTACTCTGTCTGTTAATATGTTATTATTTCTGGCTCATTTTCCAATAGGTAGGATGTATTTCATGGGGTTCAAATATGAATTGTTTATCCCCTATTAATGAAATAACTGGATACTTACCCCTTCTTTTCTACTGATACTTCTAAGCCCCCTTTCCCTGAAAGAGAAGAACTGCTTTTACATTCTTCCTTTTGCACTGGAGAGTAGGAATGTGTGAGGTGTCCTTTAGGATCTCAGCCCCTTCCAAGTGGGAAGTGGTCAGAAGAGGGCCAGGAATCTAAGAGGATGGCTCTTAGCCTGTAGCCCTCTCTCCCCTCACCACCCATCCCCAGTCTTTGACTTTATAGCAAAAAAGCTTAGGATGCTTATAAACTGATAACCTGTTTTCAGTATCCAATGTCTGTTTTAGTTTTATGGAGTTCATTCTAGTGTTTCCTACATTCTTATACTCTATTACATTTGGATACCAGTGGCAAATGTCTAATTAGTACCATAAACATTCAAACAATGCATCTCTCCTTACAGAATGATTGAAGTTTTGTGTGCCCCTCCCCTAGCTGCTCCTTGCTTTGGGATGGGTACCCTGCCAAATAAAAGTGAAGCTTACAGTTGACAGGACTGGGTGACAGTTGGATTCCAATTACAGAGTAAATTGGGAAACTGCAAGTAGTTTGGCCAAAGATGGAGCACACCTTATAAGTTCCAAAAGCAAATGCTTATCTGCCTGCACAGGTATCTGTGTTATTAGAAGTAGGAAGAAAGGATCTACATTAATCTCTGATTGGAGAGCAGTATTTTAGAGCAGGGACCATAGTGATGGATTTTCTGGTTTTGAATTTCTCATCGGCTATATGAATTTCAATGCCCTTTGAGTCTCATTGTATTTCTCTACTACCAAGTTGTGAGGATCAAGTGGGGGTAATATGTTTAAAAGCACACTGGAAATTGAACATAAATTTTTTATCATAATGATTAATTCTACTTTAAGCTGTTCTGTAACCTGTAATCTCTAGCCTGCCTCCTTTGCCCTAATGGTTCTGGCTTCTAAAATAGACCCTGATTCTTTCACATTATGTCCTAGTTTCCCCTTCCTTCTGTGACCAGCATTAAATTTATGGAGAGTATGGAAGCAATCTTGGAGATAAGCTTATTCTTAATTTGCCCAAGGTCTTTAGGTAATTAAGAAATGATCTTGGAGTCAAGATGAAATAAGAGGCTTTTGGTAATTAACAATTTGTAACAAGTTCTTATTTCCCCTTGCCCACCAATACTAGATTAGCAAAGCTTTTTGCTTTAATGTCTGATCAGTGAAAAATTACATCTCACAGTTTTAATTCACATCTCAATTTTTAATGAATTGAGAATTTTTTTTCTATAAACCTCTTCCTGTTCTTTACTCATTTTATATAATATTAGATTGACAGTATTATAAATTTGTGATGATCCTTACTGTATGTTAAAGTTAACTTTTTTTCCTCCACTTAGTAATAAAAGAATAGAATATGGATTGGCTCACAATAGCAGCTAATCCATGCCCTAGTCAGGATATAGATCTTCTTTCCGTCATAACTACCATTCACTGCTGGCTTTGAAAATGTATTATTGATTTCCATGGTTGATAAGAACATTTCCTATGAAGGAAAGACAACTTGGTCTTTTGTCTCTGTGGCCTCTAATTCTTTATTTTCTGGGAAACAGTTGTGAATTTCCTGTGCTTTTATTTCCTGTTTGGGGCCTCTATCAATATAATCACATGGCTTCTGGCATTTCCTTTCAGTTGAAGAAATTGATATTTGTGACCTGTGTGTGGTACTATGGATAAGTAGATTTAAAAACCCCACACACAGAGTGTTCAGCACAACAAAAACTGTAGATATGAATACAGGTGTTCACTAGGTTTTCACTTTTAAAAGTCCTTTCATATCCGTAAATCTGAGTATTTATTACTATAATGAAAAAGTTCCAAACAATTTGAACCTGAATTAAAATTTCAAGTATCGTTATTTACATAGTATGGAGGTTATTTTTCACTTTGCAAATCAATATGCAGTCTTTTATACTTGTAATATCCAGATGCTTTATAAATATAAAAGTCCCATAGATGGCTTAGTAATATAGAAGTCTGTTCTCCTGGTAGTTGTTATCCCCATAAACCTGGTGCTGATTTGTGGATTCAAATGTAAATCTTTCTTTTGACTTCCATTTTTAGTTTGACTTAATATGACCTTAAATGAGATAGCCAACCTCATTACCTTGTTTCTTAAGCAGTGAAATTGTTCATATACCTTTTTACCCCCAATATTGATAGTTTTAAAGAAGTAATTCAAGGATCATGAATGTTTCATATTATGGTGTATTAATTTCTTCAAAGGAACTTTAAGCATGATATAAATAAACTCATTAATTTTTACAGTATTTCTTTGAAGTACACTGCCAATATTGCTGCTACTGTACAAATGGCAGGGTACTTGAAAGCCATAGTGATTCATCCAGAGGGATTGAACTAAATTCTCAGGTCATTCTTCTTCTGAAGAACTTCACTTTATTACATTGAGAACAGTGGTTTCCTCTTCTATCTGATTTAAAGCTTCCATATAAAATTAAATGGAACCCTGAGGTAGAAGTCTTAGTTATAATTTCCTGTTTACGGACCACTATTGGATAAAGTCCCAAAGAGACTTGAGGATAGTGCTTTGGTTCTATTGCTACATCTGGAAAATCATACTGGTACTTTATAGTTTGTGAATTTTCTCTAGCCATTATTTCTAGAAATACCTAAGACAAATGCTTTATGTGTATGTGATACCTTGTATGAAAATATTATTCTGAGGCTAGAAAGGGAATCTTTAGCTGTGCATTGCTGAAACCTCATAGATGAGTTTTTCCTGAAATGAAATCAGTGCCTATGAAATGAAGTTCTGTCATCATATTGTCCTAAAAGGATCTAAAAGATAAGTATCTAGAGAGATGTATTAATAAACATATATAAAGTATCTTCCCCTTCTTTTTTTTTTTTTTTTAACAGACTTAACTAGATTTTTATTCAGAAGAAGAGGGATGGGGTGTTTTGTGAAGTGATAATGCTTATGTTAAATATTCACCCAGTTTTCCCCTTTGATCTCTATATCTCTCCCTGAAGTTGGGATTATGCTGAAAATATGCCAACATGAAATATTTGAAGTTTAACTGTTTTTGGTATCAAATAAAGCTATGACATTAAATTTTAAAAACTATCTTCTATTCTAAAATAATTTTCTTCAACCTGCCACCACCCACCTACAAAAAACAAATTGCCTGAAAAGATTTGGCTAATGAGATTTGAGAGAGCAATTTTTTCATTGGCACATAGTGCAGTGTGTGCATTGGTACATTATACAACAGAACACAGTTCACAATGTTTACATATTTCAAGCATGTTTTCTAGGGGATGGGAATGGTTGAGGACAGTGGCCCTGGGAAAGAAAACCCATTGAAATGTGGGAACCACAGAGTTCTGCACAACTGTGTCTGCAAAAGGTGGAGTGATGTCTTTGGATCCAAATTTTGGCAGTAAGATAGCAAATCCCATTTTACTGACCAAACCTATAATGATCACTTGCCTAATATTTTCTCTCCTTTCCCTACTTTTCTTGTAAGGTAAATTTGAAGAAAAAGAAGATAGTGTGCCTAAGCTGGAGCAGCTCAACAGCCTGGGATGTATGACTAATATGAATCTAGTATTAACAAAACAAAATTTGCTACATATGGAACTATTATTATTAGAAACATTTCAGTGGAACCTCTGCCTTCCAACAGCTGCCCATTTCATTGAGTATTATCTCTCTGAAGCAGTACATGAAACAGATCTTCATGATGGCTGGCCAATGATTTGCTTGGAAAAAACTAAACTTTATATGGCCAAATATGCAGATTACTTCTTGGAAGTATCTTTGCAAGGTGAGTTGTTGTGAATACTAATAAGTGACTGTGTGCATGTGCCTTGTGTATTCTGTTGCTTAAGTTCATTTTTGGTGTCTCCACAGATTATGCCTTTCTAAATTATGCACCTTCTTTAGTAGCTGCTGCATGTGTGGCTTCTTCGAGGATTATACTTCGTCTTTCCCCAACATGGCCTACAAGACTGCATCGTCTTACTGCTTATTCCTGGGATTTCTTAGTGCAGTGTATTGAACGGCTATTGATGTAAGCCTTTTGGTTCTTGTATTTGTAATTTCACAGTAACATTTTTCTATATGTATAAGGTGTCCTAAAAATAGTTTCTCAAAGGGGTGGTGCCTGTGGCTCAGTGGGTAGGGCACTGGCCCCATATACTGAGGGTGGTGGGTTCAAACCCAGCCTTGGCCAAATTGCAACAAAAAAATAGCCAGGTGTTGTGGTGGGTGCCTCTAGTCCCAGCTACTCAAGAGGCTGAGGCAAGAGAATCGCCTAAGCCCGGGAGTTGGAGGTTGCTGTAAGCTGTGTAACGCCAGGGCACTCTACCACCTGCAATAAAGTGCGACTCTGTCTACACAAAAAAAAAAAAAAAAAAAAAGTTTCTCAAAGGCACAAAGCTTTTAAAATACTTACGTCTGGCAGCTAATTGCTGCCATGAGCAAGCCCCTGTAGAAGCAATATTTTGCAGAAGTGAAGTCTGTTTTTGGCTGTTAGCCAGTTAGAAGTTGTCATTGCTAGAGTGATTCTAGGTACATGAAAAGAGCTGCTTTTGTGTGTCCATAAGCCACATAACCGAGATCACTTTAGCCAGCCAAATCTTGCCCCATTCACCATTTCTACATCTTTTGGATTTGGGGGCCACCAGAATGTGGCAGCCATGCTGAAGTGCTTATTGTATACGTATCTCCCAAGCCAGAAATAACCCTCAAAGCTACTATCAAGGTTCACACTAAGGGAAAGAGCTTTAGAAGGATACAAATGAGGTTTCACTGTTGCTGGACTTAATGGTGCAGTAACTGCTACCTAAGCAGTGACAGGTAGTGGAGTTGGCGGTTTAGGAGTTGGGTGTGGGGCATGACTTTCCTGCAGATTCTTCTCAGGTAACATTATTAATAGTTTTCCTTTCTCTCCCTGTTTTAGTGCTCATGATAATGATGTGAAAGAAGCAAACAAACAGAGAGGACAAACAGGACCTCAGTCAGCACAGCTAAGTGTGTTCCAGACAGCTTCCCAGCCTTCACGGCCAGTTCACTTTCAGCAACCGCAGTATCTCCATCAGACACATCAGACCTCACTGCAGTATCGCCATCCTACAGCGGAACAACCAGGCTGCCAGCAGATTGTCTCTACCACACACACCTCATCTTACACACTACAGACATGTCCTGCTGGCTTCCAAACTAGTGTTCAGGGCCTTGGGCAAGTGCAGACTGGTGTTGGGATGTCGCTGGCAATACCAGTAGAAGTTAAACCCTGTCTAAGTGTTTCATATAACCGGAGTTATCAGATAAATGAACATTACCCTTGTATTACTCCATGCTTTGAAAGGTGATCATGTGTGAAGGTGATGACTGACCCAGACTGTTTTGTAACTGGAAGTTCTGGGTGGGCTTTTGTAAACTCTGAAAAAAGAAAGGGATCCCAATGATATCAGAACTCTTCAGTACCAGCACCAGGAAGACTGAATATCCCTTTCAGTGTACCGTGAATACCTGGGAGGACTAAAACACTTCAATAGTGTGTGTGTGTCAAATTCTGTTGCAACAAATCTCTGCATGACAAAAATGTTCAAGTCCTGGCTGATGGTCCAAATATTTCAAAAATATTTAATACAAAAGAAAAATTTGGACAGACTCCAATTTGCCATTTTCAGATTTGACCTGTGGTAGGTTCTGGACCTAATGTTGACTTGTAAGTCAAAAACTAATATTATTTATCTGTGGACTTGCCAAACTGTCTTTTATGAAGGAAAGTTACAGTATTAGTTTTTGATGAGGTTTTTTTAATTCTTTAGTTTTGAGTTTTATTTTTGTTCTACAGATGAATTTTTGACTGAACTCATGAGTTGCTAGGCTATACCTAAGTCTGTGCAGTAAAAAACAAATTTTTTTAGATGATTCTACATAACTTCCTATCATAAATAGGTATCTGGATTTTTGTACTAAAATTAAGGGTAGAGTAGGTCTGTTATTTTAAAATCATGGTCATAATTTTTTTCCCCTTAAGTGATCAACCTCAAATCTTTAGAATTACAACACATTTAACTCAGGGAATTTTTACTACTTGGAAACACTTAACTATAATGCAACATGCTTTGGGAATGTTACAGTATGAACTACCTTTATAACATAGGTTAAAATACTCTTGCTAGGATGTGTTTTCAGGTGAGATCATAGTAGTGTAGCTCAGAATGAACAAAGTGGTAGTTCCTGTGTTTCATAATACATATATAGGTTTTGCATTTCTCAGTGCAATCTGTGATATACTCAGACTTGATATTACTTTTAAAAAGGCATAACTGTAAAATGTCAATTCTAGGATAAAGTCCCATAGGTTTACTTTGGAGGGGACTGTGGCCAGGGTAGTTCTCAGGTTGTGCTAGAGCAGCACTTTGTTAGGTGGAAGACAGGTTTCTGTAAGCAGCCTTTGAATCCAGCTAGTCAATCTAAGCAGGCAAAGTGCTGATTATGAAATACCATTTGCCACTGTCATTGGATTGGTCCTACAGCTGCCCTGAGACATTTAAGTATATGTGTAATAAGTGAAAACAGCAATAATAGTCATCACAACAAGGGCAGTTTGGGAAGTAAATCGATTTCAGAAAGTAACCATAGAAAGTTAAAAAAAAAATTGTTATAGCTGAAACTATTGTGCTCTTAATCTGTGGGGGAGAGATTTGGTGGAGGGAAGCTTTCTGGTTGAAAAATTAGTAAAGCGTGTCTTTTGTTTGTGTTTTTTTTAAGATAGCACTTGAATAGAAGGGAATTTGCATGACAGGCACATGAATGCCACAATGCATTGAAGACAAACTTACAAAAATGTGGGTATGCAGCAGGAGTCTCACTAATCAAGCCAATGGCCTTTGTTAGGAAGGGAAGGGGCTCAGCATAGTCATGGACTAATCCAGATGGCTTCAGGGGATGAATGTGGGTGGATGGGTGGCTTCTGCCAACATGAATTCTTAAGAGAAATGACCAGTCCTTAGAAGGATTTAACTTTTATAGGTAGAGTACACAGGGAATAATATGGATTCATTAATATAAAAAACCACTCAGGTGAGAACACTCACTGCAGTTTTCAAACATGAAAATTATTTTCTAAAAGTATCACTTTTCTTCTTTAGGGAAGGCTGCTAATTGGATTTTGGTAGTTCTTACCTTCAGAAAACTTGAATTATTTGGAGGAAAGTGGGTTCAAAAGAGAATATATCTTTCACGTTCACATTCAGAACCTAGCAATCTGGAGTCCAATTTTCAGTATTTTAACTACCTCAATAATGTTATGAATGTAAGATATTGGGATAGAGATCCTAACTTGAAAACAACAACTAGTGCCTGTGGTAATTTAATGTGTTATCAAATACTTTTATTGATCAGTTTATATGCCATTCTTGTTATAGAAAAATATACCTTTTTAAAAATTATTAGTAATACTTTCCCAAGTATGTTTTTAAAAGCTAAAGAACACTGGATTAATCTTTTGGGGGGTGGTAGGATAAAACAATTAATCACTACTATTGCTGCATACCCAGGATGGGATGGGGTGGCTGGAGAACCAGAACTATTTTTAAAGCATTAGGTTTCCATATAAATATAACTCACAACTGCTAGCTAGCTTTGGGGGGTGGGGGGAAATTTGTGTGGGTTTGTTTTGTTTAATTTATTGATTAGTCTTTAAAGTAGGTCTTTTTTTGTTTTTTTTTTTTTGAGATTACTGGACCATCATTAACTATGTACTGTGAAGAGATTGTTATGTATAAAAAGGGCTTTACCAAAGTCCACCAAATAAACACTACTCAAGTACAGACTGCAAACCAAATGTATCTGTGTTCTGACATTAACTGAAAATACAAATATGGTGCTAAAGTCTACACCAATGGAATTAGATGAGTGCTATGCACTTAATTTTAAAATAAAACTAGTTTTCAGTAAAATGCCTTTGGTGTTTTATTTTAAATACAAACTTTAAATATCTGCAGTTTTACTGATCCATGCCACCATATAAGTCAGACTTGGAAGCATTATTATATTAACTAAGAGCCATCAAGATGTAGACTGTAACCATGGTGGCAGGAAATGTGTCCATCCATTATGTATTCCATACTGAGCACTGATGCCCACAAAAATATATAGAACACCACAGATGCCTTTTGAGCTTAAAATCAAGTTAGTACCTTAGCAGCTGCAGATTCTAGTTTATCAAACAATGATACAAGTTCATAAAATTTGAAGTCTAATCTCAAAGTGGGGACATAGGAAATGTTAAAAGGTATGAAATGGAACAGATCAAAAGCGAGTGGTAACTGTTCACCTAAGTATAAATATAATTCAACTTAAACCTTAGCAGATGGAATTTTTGAAGAGTAAAAATTTACTGTATAAGTAGTTAGGAATTTACACCTCTAGAAAACACTTTTAAAATTAGTCTTGTCAGTATTGTGTTCCAGCACAGTGCCACGGTTTAACAACAGCCTTCAAAAAAGTTAATACACATTGTTCTTTAGGGCTGATTTAAGGAAAAAAAACAATCCAACCAGAGCAGGGAGCTTAGTGTTGAGGTGGTCCTAAACTCCACAGGACAATAACCAACAACTGCTTCTCAAGTACAAGGTAAAAGACTTGACCTTCCTACCTTGAGCATTTTATATCTAGTTTGATCAATGTGACTAACACTCCAGCAGCAACTAGAAAAGTGTTGTCTAGAACTCAGTTTAATACTGTGTTGGCTTAAAAATCCTCAACATCCATTTTAAATCCCTTAGATTTAAAAAAAGTAATAAGTACAGTCAATTGACAGCATGAACAACCAGGCTCAGTTCCTCTGGGAAGGATGTGGGCTGTGTCCCTGTCTCTGGTCCACTACCATGCTTCATCTTTGCTCCCCAAACACTGCTGAGCTCTCAGGTAAGCATCACCACCCTGAATAGAAGTTCTTAATCTGGAGTCCATGAGCCCTTCATCAGGTATGCGATTTATAGGTAAGTGTTTTCTTTTGTCCATAAAGTCTTGTCAGTAACTCCAAGGGATTTGTGATTAAAAATGAGAGCTTCTGTCTTGTATTATCTGCTTACTTGCTAATTCCAACCCCACCACCGCCACTAGGACATATTCCATTTTCTGTTTTTAATAAGTTTTTAATTTTATTTAATTTTTATTTGTTGGCTTTTTTTTTGAAACTCACCCTCGGTAGAGTGCTGTGACATTACAGCTCACAGCAACCTCCAACTCTTGGGCTTAAGGAATCCTCTTGCCTCAGCCTCTTTAGTAGCTGGGACTACAGGCGCCCTCCACAATGCCCGGCTATTTTTTGGTTGTGGTTGTCATTGTTATTTAGCAGGCCCTGGGCTAGGCTCCAACCCGCTAGCCCCAGTGTATGTGGCCAGTGCCCTACTCACTTAGCTGCAGGCACCAAGCCTAGTGAGATATTTTTAACTGTATAAATACAAAGGTATAACAAAATACAACAGAACTAAGTCTAAAAATACCAAATCAACAAATGAAAATGAGCTAAACTCAACAAGAGTTTCAGACTGAATCACAAAGCAAAACTCAAATCTATGTTGTATGAAACACTTGGACCAAAAATAAAATAATTTGGAAAGGTTGAAGATCAAAGGATGAGTAAAGAGAGATCAGAAAAACCCAAATAAACAACACTCAAGGATCAAAATCTCAATAACAGACAAGACTGAATTCAAGAAAATGTTAAACCAGGCTCAAAAAAATAACAAAAGCACTGTATAATGCTAAAAGATACAATTCATGATAAGGATAAATAGTTATAAATATCTGTGAATCAAGTAACTTAGCAGAAATGTTAAGAAAAACTATAGGGGCTTGGCTCCCATAGCTCAGTGAGTAGGGTGCTAGCCACATGCACCGAAGGTGGCAGGTTCCAACCCAGCTCGGGCCTACCAAGCAACAATGACAACTGCGTCCAAAAAATAGCCAGGCGTTGTGGTGGGTACCTGTAGTCCCAGCTACTTGGGAGGCTAGGGCAAGAGAATCTCTTAAGCCCAAGAGTTTGAGGTTGCTGTGAGCTGTGATGCCAAAGCACTCTACTGAGGGCGACACAGTAAAAAAAAATAAACTATAAAGGGTATAAGGAGACATACAAGAAAAACATGAGATGTAGGAAATAAACAGTAATTTATCTCTCAGTCTATGACTAATCGGTGATGTCAAGTACCGATCAGAGATGTCAAAGGACATACAATAATCCTAACATATCATTATGATATATCTAATTGATATATATTGAGAAATTCTTAGAAGGGAAATGGTACAGACCCGGCATCATAAAAATAGAAGCGCTATCAAAAGACACAGACATACAGAGACAACTTGCCATGCAGGCCAATAGGGAAATTCTCGGTCTTCTAAAAAATGTTTAGATACTGAAACTGTTTTCTTTGTAGACCCATCTAAGTGCCTAAGATATCAATACCCTGACTGGCCTTTTTTGCCAGCTGTAAATTAATCTTCAGCTCACCCAAGAATGTAAAATTTATGATTTCCAAACTGCAAACACACTCTCATTTTTGCCTTTGTTAAATGAAATCAATCCATTATTGGTTTCCACCCTGCACAAGTAAACAGAGTACTAATAATTTACTATATTGCTGTAAGCTGTCTTTGATGATATCAAACTATAATGTGAAGTTTCACAAAAGTTGACTATGCATCATTTCCCACAAAAAACCTGCAATCACTTCCAGAAAGTAGAATTAATTTAGAAGACATAATCACACAAAAATGTGACTAAAAAGAAATATGTAATAGGACTAAAGAATTCAAACAATCTGTAGGTAAAATAAGAAATCTAAACTGAAATTTAGAGTATCCAAGAAAATTACTATAATGAAAATTCTATATATCATGACCTCTTGGATAAAACTAAAGCAACACTCAGAAGAAAATTAACATCTAACTGAAAAAGTCTGAGAATGAACAAGTAAGCCAAACAAAAGTAGACAGTAAAAAATAAGACAAAAGCAGAAATTAATGAATTACAAAAGAGAAAAACAAAAGAACCAATAGATATATACACATGCAATGCAACTAAATAAGAGAAAAGAAAATAGAATTTAACATTGAAGAGGAAGAGGTAAAATTACAACTATTTGCAGACATAACTGTATACAAAAGAATGTACTGGAAAAAAAAAGAACCTACTGAAAAACTGTTATAGGCAATAAGCAAATTCAGTAAATTGACATAATTAAAATAGCTTTCATATACACAAACAACCATTAAATTTAATTAATGCAAGATATACTCATTATAATGGCCAAAAGAAGATGAAATGCCTTGAATAAATAGAAGAAATGCACAAGATCTATATGAAGAAAAGTTTGAGTGATACAAAAGAATACTTGAATAAGTATTCTTGCATAGGAAAATACATATAAGATTTCAATTTTCCTTAAATAAATCTATAAATTTAACATAATCTCACAAACTACATGTTTTAAATGATCTAAACAAGCAAGAATAACCCAGAATATTTTTAAAAAGAATAGTAACTGGAAACAAGCCTATGACATATTATTATAAAGTAATATGTTAAACACCAATAGAATTAAAATCCAGAACAAATTCTCTTATCTTTGTGTCCAACATTCCTAAGTTAAAAGCTCAAAACAATCTTTCTCAAATTCTTATTTTGTTCAATCTTAACCAGCTGTCACTTGTGGGAAAGTAATTCCTTCAGGGCCGCAGAAGTTACATTAGATACATTAGATAAAAATTGAGATATAGGAAAAATTCTAGAGATATCAGGCTGGGGAAAGATTTAACAAAGAAGATTCCATTGGCAATTGCTACAACAACACAAATAAATAAATGTGACTTAATTTAGTTAAAAAGCTTCTGCACAGCTAAGGACACAACAATTAAACAGCCTTCAGAAAGAGAAAAGACATTTGCATGTTACAAATAAGACAAAGGGTTGAGAACTAGAATTGTCAGAGAACTCAAATTAGTCAACCAAAAAAAGAGCAAACAATCCCATCTATCACTGAGTAACAGACATGAACAGCACCTTCTCTGAAGAAGACAAATGGCTAACAAAAAATGTTCATTGTCCCTAATTATCAGAGAAATGGAAATCAAAACCACCCTGTGATATCTATCACCTAACCCCAGTGAGAACAGCTCACATCACAAAGTCTCAAAGCTGCAAATGTTGGCACAGCTGTAGAGAGAAGGAAACACCTTTACGTTGTCTGTGGAACTGAGAACTCTTTGGAAAGAAGTATGGCGAATCCTCAAAGAACTGAAAATAGACCTTTCATTTGATCCCACAATCCCATTACTAGGTATCTACTGAGGAGAAAAAAAACATTTTATTACAAGGACATTTGGACTAGAATGTTTATCGTAGCTCAATTTATAGACAGCCAGATGTGGAATCAACCCAAGCACCCATTAACCTATGAATGGATCCATTAACTGTGGTATATGTATACCATGGAACACTATTCAGCATAAAAAGATGGAGGTTTTACATCTTTTGTATTAACCTGGACGGAGTTGGAGAACATTTTCCTTAGTAAAGTATCAAAAGAATGGAAAAGGAAATAGGCAATGTTCTCAATACTAATATGAAGGCAGTAGATGAACAAATACATGCCCACACAAGAGAAAAACTCAATTTAATTCAATTGGGTTGAGAGAGATCAGGAAGGGAGGAGAGGAAGGTGGGGAGGAGAATTAGTGTGCTCTCACCTAACAGGCACAATGTAAGGGTACATGGCACACCTCCTGCATGAGGGCACAACTACAACAGGGTCTTTACCTGATAAGTGCAAACAATGTAACCTAATCATTTGTAACCTCACATTAATCTGAAATTAAAAAGTAAAAATGAGAGAGCAGCGCCTGTGGCTCAAAGGAGTAGGGCGCTGGCCCCATATACTGGAGTTGGCGGGTTCAAACCCAGCCCCGGCCAAAAACTGCAAAAAGAAAAAAAAAAAGTAAAAATGAGCATTCTAAGGGGCTTTGGAGGCTAAAACTATAATTTTACTTAATTCATTAATTGAACAAATATGTATTGAGCACTGTTCTTCTTTATAGCAGTCATTGTTCTTGATGCTAGAAATATAGGAGCAAATAAAACACACAAACACACTTGAGATATAGTTCATGTACCAGGAAATTCAC
Organism: Arctocebus calabarensis; assembly: GCA_963573935.1. NCBI lineage: Eukaryota > Metazoa > Chordata > Mammalia > Primates > Lorisidae > Arctocebus > Arctocebus calabarensis. The sequence goes on from CAUYON010017201.1 coordinate 16,043, forward strand.
CCTTTTGAAGAGTACAATTCATTGATGTATTCATATAGCTGTGCAGCCATCACCACTAATTTTAGAACATTACCCCAGAAAGAAACCTCATATTCATTAGCAGCCACATCCATTACCTGCTCAGCTCATGGCAATCATTAATATATTATACTTTCTATTTCTATAGATTTGCTTGTTCTGCCCATTTCATATAAAGGAAATAATAAACTTAAAGTTTTTTAATTTCCACAAGACAAAAATCACCATAATCGAGGTTAAAAAAAAACATAAAGTATTTGCAACTGATCTCCAAAAGGATTATTTTCTTAAAATCTAAAGAAAGAAAGATATGAAGTTTCCAGAAGAAGAAAAACAAATGTTTCTGAAAAAAAGATATTCAACTTCATTTTAGAGTTTGATGACAGTGTTGGTGAGGGTGTAGGGATTATTTGGCATTACTTATGGGAATATCTGATAAATCAAATTCTATGAAGGGCAGTTTGATAATGTGTATCAAAGTGAAAAGGCATAGCATTCTGATTCGGAAACACTACTTCAAAGAATGTATTCTACAGATAGTATACATATATATATGTGAAATGAGATAGGTACAAATTATTTATTTCACCATTATTGATAAGAGCAAATAATTAAAAACAAGTGTTCATCAATAGGGAACTCTGTTTTCCTATTACAATGATATTAAAAGAACAAAATATATTTTTCTTTCTTTTTTTATTTTTATTTTTTGAGACAGAGTCTCACTATGTCACCCTGGGTAGAGTGCCGTAGCGTCACAGCTCACAGCAACCTCAAACTCTTGGGCTTAAGTGATTCTCTTGCCTCAGCCTCCCAAGTAGCTGGGGACTACAGGTGTCCACCACAATGCCTGGCTATTTTTTGTTGCAGTTGTCATTGTTGTTTAGCTGACCCGGGCTGGGTTCAAACCCACTTGCCTTGGGTTATGCACACAACCAATTCAAAGACAAATAATTTAATGTGGTCATCTGAAGGGATGTTTGCCAACAGGTCACTTTAGGAAAAGTTTTCAATTAGCAATAATCGTGCCTCAGATAAACCTCATTGGCTATAATACTGCCACTGTGCAAAGCTCAGAAGGTCATTTTAGTTACTACTGGGTAGTAGAACTGGATGATTTTTAGTTCTTTCCCTTGTAAATTTTTGTTTTCTAACTTTTCATATAGTAATTATGGATTACTTTTATAATTAGGAAAATAAAAACTTCTTACATCAAAGAGTAGACTGACTTCGTTAGACCTCAAAGCAGGTTCTAGATGAAAGCCTTAGTAGGTATTTGTGCAGATTTTTTCAGTTTTTCTTTTTTTTTTTCCTTTTGAGGCAGAGCCCCACTCTGTTGCCCCAGGCCAGAGGGCTATGGTATCATATATCAAAGCAACCTCAAACTCCTGGCCTCATCTAGTCCTCTTGCCTCAGCCTCCTAAGTAGCTGGGGCTACAGGTGCTTGCCATCACACCTGGCTAATTTTTCGATTTTTAGTAGAGACAGGGTCTCACTCTTGCTCAGGCTGAACTCCTGAGCTCAAGCAATCCACCTGCCTTGGCCTCCCAGAGTGCAAAGATTATAGGTTTGAAACAAACTAGAGACATCTCTTGGCCTGCTACTTGTAGTGAGACAGAGGAAAGTGGATTTTAGCCACCTCTGGCTGGGGGCTCTCCACAAAAGCATCTCTCTAGGGGCACCAGGAAGCAGCAGAAACCAATGAGATCTGGAGATGAGGAAAAACAACATGCAAGGCAAGTGCTTGGTATGGGAAGAGAAGCCAATGAGATCTGGAGATGAGGAAAAACAACATGCAAGGCAAGTGCTTGCTATGAGAACAGGCCAATTGGCTGGCTCTCCCATAGCGGTCTGGGGACGGGAAGGGGCTGTCCTGCAGTATTTTGATTTTGCACTGGGTTGCTCACAGGAGCAGTGAGTAGACTCAGAGTATGGCATAAGGGTTTGAATGCTGAGGGGGGTGGTTCTCCCATCAGCTTGGCTGTTGGCAGGGTGCCACTATTGTGAGAAGGCTACACATGGAAGGAACAGACTGCAGGGTCCCAGTGCATGGCCAGCTCTAGCAAGCCTCCTGAGCTAGAGTGGCCATCCTTGGAGTGAGATGAGCGGCCCCCACACCTTCAGGGAGGAGTGCTTTGTTGTCAGGGGACGCTTTCTGATGGGCATCCTTGGAAGCCTGGTGACAACTTTGGAACTCCCAGTCCTGGAGGGACTGAATGCTTACAAAGCAAACAGGCCTGGATTGAGGGCAAAGAAGTCAGGAAGACAAGATCTGGTCCCATTTGCAACTAGAGAATGGCTTCCAATCCCCATTATATTAAGTAAACACAGTATGAGTTCTGTCTCCTAACTCCACAGCGCCCCCAGGTATCCAGGCAGTATACTGCAACATACACACATATCGTTTTATATTTTTTGCTTCTTTTTTCAACTTTTTATATTTTACCTTTTGTTGTTTTTGTTTAGTATTTTTCATTTTTACTTTTTTTCAAAAGTGCTCTTCTATTTTTGACATAGTTTTTCAACCCTTCTTATTCTTTATTTTCTTTATTTAGCTCCTTTTTCTTTTAGTAGAGATTTTTCTACTTGTCTCATCTATCCCACATAAATTTACCATACAATAACAAAGATATCCTTTTTTTCTTTATCTGATACAATTATATCTTTAATTTTTTATCTGTTTTACTTTTTCTTTCTTTTTTTTTTAACAAGTGAACAGTTTATTAAGAATTGAACAAAGGTATAATGTGATGCAGTACAAGCAAGACACTCAAGATTGGTATAATAGTACTGCTCACACAAAAACTCAAATTTCACCTCAAAAAAAATCACAAGACAAAAGAGAAAGCAATTTCACTGTTATAAAATAAGATATTTCATGCAAAGTATTAACCCTGTCCCCCCAAAGCCCAACTTCTCAACAAACAAAAAACTATCTGGGAATACTGCTATGCTAACATATTAACCACAGTATAATCATTCATAGGAAAACAGCAATTAAGCAATGAATTAAATTAAATAACAAAGTTCAAACTATCATAAACTCATAGACCACAATGATTTTACAAAACAAGCAATTCCAGAAATCTTACAAACAATAAAAAAAGAAGAAATATTTCAATATCATTCTACTTGATCTGGATGCACCTGATATTAAAATCAGA
>CAUYON010017202.1:0-15844 GCA_963573935.1 Arctocebus calabarensis
TATATAGTGATCAAGGAAATGCCATGAAGGATATCTGTAACAGTATGATCAAAATATTTCTGAATGTATATGAATTGTGCCCTGTGATTGCACCAATGTACATAATTATGATTCAATAAAATTATTAAAAAAAAAAAACAAATAAAGTTGATAATTTAACCTCAAAAAAAAAAAAAAAGGTACCTCTAGCTACAATTTCCTATTTTCCCCATGCATGGTGACTTTCAAGACAAAATACATGAACAGGCCTAGCTGTGTTTGTAGGCCTTTCAAAACAGGCTGTAGGTTGGACTTATCCAGGGGGCCCTAGCATGCCAACTTTGGTCTATGCCATCAAATATCAATTTATTCAACAAATAATTACTTGGGTGTCTACCATGAGCTACCAACTATACCTGGATAAGCAGCTATGAGGGCTAACAACCCCTGGAATGTAGCAACAAAAATGGTAGAACATGCTATCACTCTCAAGGAAACCCCCTGCCTTCCCATGGGAGGAAGCAGTGATGAGCAAGCGCTCACATGGAGTAAACGAGAGGACCGCCCACTAATGCGAAAACGGTAGCAGAGCGCATGCGCGAGGCTTCTCAGACTCTCACCTCAGAGCGCAGGGAACAGCAGACCTTGTTTCCTGGAAGGCTCTTCAGAATTCTGTGGAAACGTTTTTATCTAAGGATTTTCAAGTTTCTTGTTAACAAAAAAGTTTAACAGGGCTTGGTGGTGCTGTTCTCTTAGATGGGCATTAATAAAGAAGAAAACTCTTGAAACGTGAGTAAGATACCAGAGCTCCAGAGTAAGCAGAGCGTGGACCTCAGTGTTACCAGGGTCTCCACAGCCTACCGAAGCGTCCGGTCCGGCCAGAGCCTTCTGTGATGGGGGGAACTCACCCAGTGGTCGGGATCTAGAACAAGTGGGAAAAATCACATGGCTACCTGTCTGTAAACTATCAGATTTGTTCTTCTCAACAACCCTGGAGGGAAACTATTATAACCTTTGCTTTCCAGATGAGAAAATTGAGGCTTTAAAAGGCTGTGGCTTGTCACAAAGTCAGTAATTGGCAGTGCTAATAATTGACCTTACATCTGTCTCCCTCTGAAACCTTCCCCTCTCAGTATTTTGTGCTTTTATAGCTGTTCTTAAGTATTGCTGTTATTTCTTTCCAGATCTTCAACTCTGTTACCCATTGTCTTATTACCACTTGACTATTTACTCATAGACCTACCTGAAACCTATCCATATGCTTAACACTGATAAGGAATGTTGCCAGGTGACTTAAAAAAAAAAAAAATCCAGCTGTATTGAATTTCCTTGTTTCCTCTTCTAGCTAGTCCAATAGCAATTTAATTTTAAGAAGTAATCAAATGTGTTTGACATGATTTATTTTCACAAATCTGTGCTGCCTCACACCAAATAAATGGCACTGTTGCAAATGTAATGTTGAGCAGAGCCTTAAGTATCAACTCAAATTATCCTCCCACTGGAAATAATAGAACTACCTTGGTCCACAGTCATTCCTTCTTTATTTAAAAAATAATGAGATGTTATTTTCTGTTTTATGATCATTCATTATATCTCCTGATTCAAAAGACTCCTTAAAATAGGTTTAATAGGTTTTACTAAGTGAAACAATGGATTCTCTAATCAGGTGCACCACCTCAAGATGTAATCCATCAATATCTGTAGTTTATCTAATTATATCCTTCCCAAAGTCTTTTAATGCATCTCCTGTCTCATTTTTTTCTTTAAGTCCAGCAAATATGTGTCTTCCTTTAAGGATGATGAGTATGATGAAAAGTAATTGCATGCAACATTTCTACTTACTAATACCTTTCTAGCATGTCTCCTGCAAAGTTTTTTTTTCCTCCTTTCCCCATTCAAAATCAACCCAGGATTTGGGTCGTGTTTTAGAACCAGTTATGCATACTGCTTGTCTTTGAAGCAGGGAAATGTTGAGAGCAAAAGACATGGAAAGAGTGTGGTTAAAAGAATAGCAAAGTACTCACTTATGAGATTCCAGTGACCATACATAGCAATTAAGAGATCAAATACATTTCCTTAAACATTTACTATGAGGCAGAGTTTGTGATGGGAAATTTAGAAAGGGAAACTCTAAAACCATTTTCTAAATGATTTAGAAAGGTTAAGTAACTTCCTGAGAGGACAAAATAAACAGAAATAAGATTTAAACTCAGTTCTGTCCAATGTAAATAAGGTTTCTGCCGAACCACGCTGTCTTTCTAAGCTCCAAGTATCTACTCTGTTCGTGATTCTTTATTGGTGTTACCAATGAGCAAAGACAAAATTGTGTTGGATAGACTTTGTCTTTTTGAGCACATGGCAACAATATCATCTTGTATTAGATAAAGTGTTCTACCATCTATTCAGTGTCTCAGAGTACTGGGCTTAGCTATGAAATACACTATAGGAGAAGAAAATATTCTCATCCAATTCCATTTCCATTTTGCAAAGCCTAGAATAGATCATAGTAAGTACTCAGCAACTATTTACTGATTAGTAGATTTATTGGTTGGTTGATTGGTAGGTTAGAGATTTGAATATTTTTAAGAAATATATTTTATTTTTGAGTAAACCTTCCTAAACATTACTAGGGAAGAACCTACAACCAAATAGTAAGAAATGAATAAAAGTAACAAATTACAAAAGAAAAAAAATCTGCAAGAGTTCTTGCCTGGGAATCACTATAGATTAACATAGGAGAAGTTTTACACAACTGGTTGCATTGAGTTTAGCTGCAGATGATAAGCAGAATTTTTGCATGTAGTTGGGAAAGGAAAGTGTTTTCTAGGAGAAGGAATACCATAGATAAAACTATAAAGACAAGAATGAATGTGATCTATGCTTGGCACACTGAGATAAATGGGATATCAGACATTTGAGCTGTAAGAAAATGGTAATACATTTTAATTAAATGGTCTCAGATTTTGAACACACCTTAAAAGACAAGTTAAGGATCTGGGGCTTGTTTTGGCATCTCTTGGAGGTGTGTTAAATTAGCTTGAGCAATGGCAGTGAAGTAACAAAATGGATGTTTTAGGACTTGGTAAGAGAGAAATTGACAAGAATGCTGACAGGGTAAGGAGATGCTGTGAAGCAAGTAAGATACTAAACTAGGAGGGTGACATAGGGAGACAGCGTCAGTAGTAGCATGTAGGAAACACACTTGAAAAATAAAATCAGGCTCAAATTCTATTTCTGTCATCTTTAGTTCTGAGTGCCTGGGGGAAATGATTTAACCTCATAATAAAACCTCATTGATAGGGTTTTTATGAGAATTTATCAAAACCTAGCATAATATATAATAACACTGATTCTGTAATATTGTATGTAAGCTTGTCATGGACATCTCAGGTTGCAAATGCAATAGACTGTGGTTTAAATAATGTACATTTATTTTCTCACAGTTTTGGAGACTGGAAGTAAGTCCAAGATCAAGATCTAGCAGGGTTCTGCTTCTGGTGAGGGCTCTTTTCCTGACTTGTGGACAGCTGCCTTCTCTGTGTGTCCTCACATGGTCTTTCCTTGGTATGCAAAGAACATGCAAAGAAAAGGAATTTTCTGGTGTCTCTTCTTAGAAGAACATTAATTGTATGGATCAGAGTCCTACCCTTATAACCTTATTTAACCTTAATTACTTCCATATAGGCCCTATCTCCAAATATAGTTACATTGGAGGTTAAGGCTTTAACATAGGGATGGAAAAGGTATAATTAAGTATATAGTGGTCTACCTGTATTAGTGTCTGTGTCAATGAAAGAATTAGCATAAACAATGTTGACAATGGAAATTGGCAAGATGGAGTTACTAACTGGAGAAGGAAAATGAAGGAAGGGGAACAAGTTTAATGTAATATCTAAATTTTGAAACCAGATGGCTAGAGGAATTATAGTATATGTCCAGACTCCTTCCATCTCCCTTTATTAACTCTCCACTTCTAACGGTGCTTTCTAAAAGAACAGCTATTCAGGATCTAACCAAGCACAGTCCTTTAAAAACTGATCAACACATATCTACCTCCTCATCTCCATTTAAAAAAGAAAACTTTTTGTTTTTTTTTTTTTAGAGACAGAGTAGAGTCTCACCCTTTCTCACCCTTGGTAGAGTGCTGTGGCATCACACTTATAGCAACCTCCAACTCCTGGGCTTAGGTGATTCTCTTGTCTCAGCCTCCTGAGTAGCTGGGACTACAGGTACCCACCACAACGCCAGCTATTTTTTGTTTGTTTGTTTACAGTTTGGCCAGGGCCGGTTTGAACACACCACCCACGGTATATGGGGTCGGCACCCTGCCCACTGAGCCACAGGCACCACCCCTAAAAAGAAAACTTAATTTTGGCTTCTACTTCCAGGAAAATTCTTGGAGGATCTTGTAATAGCAATAATTCAGAAATATTTTTTGACATGGAACAAATTCAACATGATTCTTTTTGTTTCTTGGTGACAGTGTCTCACTTTGTCACCCTGGGTAGAGTGCCATAGCACTATATTTCACAGTACTCTCAAACTTTTGGGTTCATGTACTCCTCTTGCCTCAGCCTCATGAGTTGCTGTGTCCCCTACAACACCCAGCTAGTTTTTCTATCTTTAGTGGAGACAGGACCTCATTCTTTCTCAGGCTGATCTAGAATTCCTTAGTTCAAACCATCCACTCTCCTTGGCCTCTTAGAGTGCTAGAATTACAGGCATGAGCTTCCGCGCCTGGCCTCAACATGATTCTTATTCAATAGTGTCTCAATATTTCATATAGAAAGTCCAGACAAGGGATTTTTATTGAAGCTTTTCTTTGCTTTTGTGAGGTTCTAGAAATTCTATCTATTTGACTTTGTTTTTTCACCCCAAATTATGAAAAAGGTATTAGAAGAAAATAGGCAATATCTAATTACTCCTCTATAATAAAGCATGTTTAGAACTCAGGAGAGGTATGGTATGTGTAGAGGCATGTGTTGTTATGTGCATTCTCAATACAGGGCTAGTAAGAAATATATATAGTAGATCTGTGTGGCTTCATTCATTTCTTTTTGCTTGACTGGGAAGTAATACTTTTAGAGATACTTCCAGCTAATAAAGTGGGAGTCATTTCTAGTATACTACTGAGAAAAAATCTTACCATCTATCTGGATTTATTTTTATTCCAATGTTTTGATTCACTGGTGGGAGTAAATCGTTGTTCTCTCTTATGGTGTTGTGCACAGATATAAAGGTGATGTGGTATTATGAGCAGAGAGATATAGTTAAGGAAGAAAAAGGAATCCCCATATGTCAGGTACTTACTGAGTGACGTGCCCTGATAGGATCTAGCATGTAACTGTCAAAGCTAGAGAGATGGGCAGATAGAAAGACTTGCAGCTAAGAGACCAGCATTTCTTGGTTCATAATGCATTTCCATCATCAGAGCACGTAAGGTTCATTTCTGTGCTATCTACCCATTTATAACTTTGATTATGTTTTCCACCCATCCCTTTCCTCTCTCCACAGGAAAATGTGCTATTTTACAGAAAGTAACAGGTTGAAGGAAATAAATTGAGTTAGATTAAGTAGGTTTTTCTCTTGTCCCACACAATACCTGGGTGCAAGTGCCTGGATTTGAATTAGGTTTAGAGGAAATCGAATAACAGAGTAATATATTCTACTTAATATGCATATTTTGGGAAGTCCCTAAAGACAGATTTTAATAAAAATACCAGGAAATTTTGGAATAAACAATGAGATGTATTTGCTTCATAAGGAGAACAGTACAGTATTAAGCAAGTGTGTTTACTGCCTGTGTGAACCACATGTTAAAATTTTAAGATGTTTCATTGTAAAATAAATGGTTACCCTTCAGGAATTGTGATGAATAACAAGTTACAGCAAGTTTTACAAAACAAACTTAAGGGCTTCCTGTAGAGAATGTTTTCTAGGAGATAAGCACAGGGTTGGTGGAGAGGGTCAGCAGTAATTACCATAATTAAGTCCTATACTCAACCTCTAAAAGCTTGTATCTTAAATTTCCCCCCAAATTAACAGCCCAGATCTAAAAATCTAAGTCTTGTCGCTATATTTTTTGATTAAATAGAGTTTTTCTGTCATTTTTCCTCATGAACTTATTTCATAATCATATAAAATTTTATAAAAACTCCTTAGAATTAGGCAGCACCTGTGGCTCAAAGGAGTAGGGTGCTGGCCCCATATACTGGAGGTGGCAGGTTCAGGCCCAGCCCTGGCCAAAAACTGCAATAAACAAACAAACAAACAAAATTTCCTTAGGATTAAAAAAATATATACTTTGTAATTTTGTATGGTATATAACTGTAAAAAATGGTTGAGGGTAAAAATGATATTTTGTATTTGATCAGTAAAGTATAATGTAACAAAGTTAATTTATCATAATCTTCAAGAACAGTCATGACTTATTTTAGACAAATTATACTTTTTCCAATCCTAATTTGCACAAGTTAGTTCATCATTGATTTCAGATAGACATTAAGCCATGAATTAAACCTTGTCTTTTAGAATGTGTGGAATTCTTGAATTTGATATTTACAAAACAAATTATTTATTTTTAATTTTTTTCCAAAAGATAAGAGACGGAGTTTCAGGATTCCGTTTGCAGGCACATCTCCACGTCTGTATAACACCATGTTGCTTTGAGGATAGGCTTTTTTCCTAAAAGTGAAAATCAAATTGGATATGATAATCACAAAGTTTTCTCTTTTTAACATTGGTTTTCAAAGCACTAGGGACACCTTGATGTACTCTATGAGAATTTTGATCAGATGAATGCATCTCAAAGATCCGATGAAAATGCATTCACATCCGTGCTCCTCATGCTTCCTGCCATCAGCCAATAGTACATTATGAGTATAAATTAAACAATGTATGGCTTAGAAGGAAACAATTTAGAGCTATATGATGCTTATGTCCCCATAATCACTAACAGTGCTCAACTGAGGAATAAACTGATGTGTCTGGCTCATTTAATTCCAATACCAAGTAACAAACATACTTCACAGTAATTCAGCCAATACGTATGAAGGGTTTACTAGGCCCAGAGCACTTTGTGTAGTTAATCTAGGCTGACTTTCACAATAATTCTATGAGTTTAAAAGTATTTCTTATGCCTGTTCAACAAATGAGGAAACACAAGAGCAGAGAATTACTGTCATCACGTGTTTATGCTGTGGCACTATTCTAAGCTCTATATTTTCTCATTTAATGCATAGAGCAACATTACGAAAGAAGTACAACTATTATTCCCATTTGATGGATTGGGAAACTGACACATAAAGGATGTAAACAACCAGTCTAAAATTGCATTATCGGCTTATCAAAAGAGCCAGAGTCAAAGTCTGGTCATGAGGCTCTGGAATCCAAGCTCTCATATTTGTAAGAGGTAGAACCAGTATCCCAACCTCATTTATCTAACCTATTTACTCTATATCTATCTGTTTATCTATGGTTTAAAAAAATAACAAATGAAACAAAATGCTATTCCACTTTTAATAGTTAGAATTGTCTAGAATACTATACTATATGGTGGGAGATGCTGGTCCATTATTACCACTCCATCCAGGTAATAAGGGCCCTTCAGCACTACTCTCTTAAAACGCTTTCTTCTCTTGGCTTTGGAAACACCACAATCACCTGATTTTCCTGCAGTATCTCTGCCCACGTAGTCTCAAACATGTTTGACAATTCACCCTCATCTTCCAGTGCTGCAAAAGCTCAGTCCTTCAATCGTATTTCTTCTCCATTTACGCTCGCTTCCTTCAGAGAGGTTTTTTTTAAAGCACAGAGTCCAATTTATGGAGCTTGGTGCAATCATCCCAGGAGCACAGACAGGATAAAAAGAAAAGAAGAGACAGCTAAGGTACTGAGTACTTCTGACTGCTAAGAGGGAACCACGGAAGGTGCAAGAAAAGTGTGGGAGGAGAGGAAATGGGAAAAGAGGTTTTAAAGGTGCAGGAAGCAATGGACTACCTGAGGCAAAAAGAAAAGTAAAGGCGGACTGAAGGGAAGTGAGTGAATTGGTAGCAGGGTGGTGTCCCTGTTGAAAGCAGCTCCCACAGAGTGATGCTGCTGTCAGGTTCAGAATGGTTGGGAGAGGAGGAAGTGCGGCCAATTGTAATCTTGAAAGGGGGGGAAGGGGAAAATAAATGATAAAAGCGGGTAAAAACTTTGATTCATTTAGCCATTCCGTATTTATTGAGCACCTACTATATGTCTAAAACTATTCAAGGGACTAGGCATGCAACACCAAACAAAACAGAACCATCAGCTTTGCCTTCCTAGAGTTCCATTCTGGTGCTCTGGATGAAAGTAAATATTTGTCTTTGTCTATGGGAGATGGTTATATGTATAACATTCATGGTGCTTGTCAGTTCTCCTTTGTATTGTACCAGTTTAATATTTGGCACAGCCTATTTACTAGATTTAAGTGTTCAAAAAATATACTCACTTTATTCCTTTCTATATCTCTTTCCAATACTCTTGGCTATTTGAATTTGTTTAATATGAGCTATGGGTTGGAAGAGGAAGTGAGATGGAATTTGATGATAATTTTGGGGGACAGATCAACCACTGAAAAAATGAAGGCAAAGAGGAGTGAGGAGAGGTAAGAAATGGGGAGGAAATGAAGGAAGGGAGGAGAGCAAAGGAGAAGAGAAAGGAGAGAAGAGAGGAGAGGAGGAGAGGGCTTTTACATATCACCTGAGTCTCTTCACCAGCTCTCTCCCCTCATCTCAAGGGATCTCTCACAAAACTAGGTAAGTCTCAACCCTTGAATATAGTCAAATTCTCACTGTTTCACAATCTAATGTTGATTTACTCACAATTCTGATAACATATCTTAGCACACACTCAGCACAATTCTGCTCAGACATTTTAAACACCAGTGTGGAGTCTGACACACACGCAACCAGAATTCTCATTTTCTCCACTCTCTCTCCACTTTTCTTCTCCAATACAACATTTCCACAAACACACTTACTCACTCACTATGCCACACTCTCTAAAAACACCAAATGTGGTAAACATATCTTCTCTGTTTCCCTTCTCAGCGACAATTACTCCACTTCTATACTTTATAAAGAGCACACAGCAGAATGATTTGCTTTTCAAAGCAGGCACAGAATTAGAAAGTATTGTGGGTAATCAAATGCAAATGATATGAGGCTGACACCTTCTTAACAAAGTTAAACTGTTAATATGTGTATGCACCTGGAATTCTTCTGGGGACTGAGCAAGGGACAGAGCTACAGAGCAGCTCCCTCGGCGGGGTTGGGAAGGATGCTCAGACTCTGGTTATCTCTTGGGATTGGACATAGAAGTCATATGAAAACCACCTTAACCGCCAATATTTTTCAGTGGGATACATTGATTTAACCTAACCCTGAACCTGAACTTCGATTATATCACAGTTCTTGGTAAGGAAAGATCGCCTGGAGAAATTTCTCCGAAATAATGCAGCAGGAAAAAAGGACAGCTAGGAGCCTGCGAGGCACAGAACACGCAGAGCAGCAGGGATCCTGGCCGGGGTCCTTCCTGCATCACTTGTGGGCTCTTTGTCCCTGACTTTCCTCAGCTGAGAATTATGGGTTCTGATTATAACTTGAAGAGTGTTAATACAAAATATTCATGTCCTTTCTATAAAAAGGTAGTACATTTTTGCTTAAACTACTCCTTATCAACAGAAAGACTATCTTTTTTAAAAGCTTGTGTGTATGTTAGTTTGGTCTGTTGAAAAGATAACACACAAACCTAACACCTAGATCTTGGATTCCAAATCCACAAAAATGACCAAAGATCATTGGGAAAACAGATAATTCTAATGATAAATCAAGCAAAGTATAAGATGAATCTAGAAGATAAATACTTTGCAAAAAATGATGGAGACATACTGGAAGGATACAGGAACCAGTATAAAGAAATTTCTACTATCCAAATTTAGGACAATTTTATCATTGAAATAAATAATGGTAATAGTAGATTGTAACTAACTGAAGAAAGTAGTAATCTGTGAATCCACGGAGATGCAAGTAAGTGCATAATTAAATGAAAGGGGGAGGAATAATTCTGCCCTACAACAGAATGCCAACTCATAAATGTAGAGGAAATAATGAAATTGGAAAATAACTATTTGGTACTTGCCATAATAATGTTTCAGGCAAAAAAAAAAATGAGTGGGTGCTAAAATTGGAAAAATGGAACACAGTCTTGGGGCATTTTTTGTTTTCACAAAATTCTGGATCTATCATACAGCATAGAGGCCATATTTAAGGAGACTGTATTGTACAATTGAAATTTGTTCTTAAGTGTTTTCACCATACACACACACACACAGATGGTAACTATGGAAGGTGATGGATGTTTTAATTAGCTTGCTCATAGTAATCTCACAGTGTGCGTATAACAAATCATCACATTATATACCTTCAGTATGTGTAATTTTAATTTGTCAAGAATACCTTCAATAAAACTGGAAAAACACTTAAAAACAGTAAAAAAAAAAAAAGGAAAATAGAAATTATATAGTGGAGAGATTTGGCAGACACTACCTTAAAGTGAGCAAATTTGACGTGATCTGTAATGAAACAAATATACTCATGTGCCTCTTGATATGAGACGCTGAGAAAGACAATCACCATTCCGGTGATATTCTGGCCAACAGTTCAAAAACCAAATTTAATCATGAGAAAACAGGGAAAGCCTAAATGAGAGATATCCTCCAAAATTACTGGCTGAAAAATTTTTTAGAAAATATAAAGTACATGAAAGGCCAAGTAAGATCAAGGAGCTGTTCTAGATTAAAGGGGACTCAATCTTTGACAACAAAATGAATCTTATTATTTTGATTGGATCTTGTATCCAAGATTCCCTCCCCACTTTTTTATAAAGGGCATTACTGGAAACAACTGAAAATTTTAAATAAGGCTTGTACATTATTTTTTTCAATCCAATTACCATTGATTTTTATAATTCTATGCATATACCTGAATATTTTAGTTTTTCAGAAAAGCACACTGAGATATTAAGGGGTAAAACGCCATTATGTCTGTAATTTGTTTTCAAATGATTTAGGGGAAAAAAACCGTGTGTGTGTGTGAGAAAGAGAAAGACAGACAGTGGGCATGCAGAAATGTGACAGAAAATTAACATTAGAAGTTTCTCCAGGAAGTTATATTGACAATTGGTTTGTCACTTTTGTAAGGTTGAAATGATTTAAAAATAGTTAAAAATAAAATGAGAAATAAAACATATATATGCAAAGTATGACATTCAAATTGGCAATGATTCATCTTCTTGCTTTTCAAGATTCAATTTTTGGACCTCTTCAACTTTATTATTTAAAAATAAAGTTGTAGAGTCTGTTGGTGAAGTCTTAAAAATTGAGAATTTTTTTCTCATCTTATTGAGTGGATTCCACAAGAAGTCTGAATTACATATACAACAAAGGAGCATATTGTTTGATAGTGATAATCACTGTCTACAATCTCCACAATGTACCTTGAAAATCCATTTTACCAGTGGCAGCATGATCACAGGATGGCATCTCAGAGCTTGCCCAGATCATCTGGCTCTAATCCCTTTGCCTCTTTAGACATCAGCAATCCATAAAGGGCAGGTGAGGAAAAGTAGGACTGAACTCATTGCCTGATCAGTTTAATTTGTTACTTCTGTTGAGCCCCCTGGTATTTCTTCTAAAAACAAGGCTCAGAACTGTATACCAAGTATACTTGATAAAGAAGAGAATAGAGAGGGCGATGCCTGTGGCTCAGCAAGTAGGGCGCCAACCCCATATACCGAGGGCTGCGGGTTCAAACCCAGCCCCTGCCCAACTGCATCAAAAATTAACTGGACGCTGTGGCGGGTGCCTGTAGTCCCAGCTACTTGGGAGGCTGAGGCAAGAGAATCACTTGGGCCCAAGAGCTGGAGGTTGCTGTGAGCTGTGACTCCACAGCACTCCACCGAGTGCGATACAGTGAGACTCTGTCTCCACAAAAAAAAAAAAAAGAGAGAGAATAGAGGACACAACCATGTATTATTTCCTTCCATGGTTAATCTCCCCTGAAGCTCATCATTGGAAATGCCGTGTACATGTGTGTACGGGGGAGGTAGGGTGAAGGCAGCACGATGGCATCAGGCAAGGGCATGGAATCTGAAATCAGGCAGATCCTTATTTAAATTGTACAGAACTCTGAACTTCAGTATCCTTCTGTATAAACACATGCAAAAACTAATGATTTTATGGATCATTGCAAAGTCCCAATGAGTATGGAATGTGCTTTTTATTCTCCATTTTCCCTTCCAAGTCTGTTCATCTTTCTGCATCCCACTCTCTGTCCCAGGAAACGGACTGCTTCAGCCAATCTCCCTTTCCTTGGGAGGTTACATTCAGACAAATTGTTGCATCATCAAGACATAAGAAGTTGATTTAAAAAGATGTGGCATTTATTTCCCACTCTCCCTGTTCATGAAGCCATTGGCAGTGGTTACATGACTTCATCTAAGGCTACAGCTCCTGCTGGAGAGTCCTTCTATTCATACAGCTGTCCCAGGTTAGGGCAACTCTCCCCTGTTCTTCCCCTCTCCCCTCTTAAGGGTGATTTTATCACTCCACCACTGCTATTCCCAGGATCCCTCACCATCCCTTATTGGACTCCTTCACCTTGCCTTTGCTAATAGGCCCTGTGTTAAAGCCCTCAATCATCACTTTTCCATCTGTTACATGCTTGGATGTGAAGTGATTCAAGAACAATCCTGGCACCCCAAAAAGGACAAGTGTACAACCACCACCTCATTTGGCTCTTCTATAGTCCAGTATAAGAAACCCAAATCTAGGGAAAGGCAAGCGCTTCATTTGCTCTTTCAATTCAGGAGAAGTCTACAGTTACAATGTATCAACTATAGAATAACAAAATTCTTATCGATGTTGATGATTGGAGGTGGGGTCAACCCTACTCCCCAAAATAAAAAATTCAGATTTTTTCCACATGCAATCCTGTGGCTCTTATGCAGAAAAGATAAGTTGGCTTATAGTTCATGTACTATTTATTATGAATTAGACTAATGTCCCTTAATATTTTCTTCAATTGCCCCAGGGGAAAGTAAAGGAGCAAAATGGTTTAATACAGTAAAACTCTCTCATTATTGACCTTCCCATGGGGTTTTATGCCCATGATCTTATTTATTTTCTTAGTCTTTACATCAATAGATTTTATAATGTCTGAAACCCACCTCAATTTTCTCCTTGTTGCTGGCGTTTTCCTTCTCATGCATCAAACATCTGGGAGCATTTACAAGGCTTCCCTGTAATCTGCCCAACTATGCACACATGTGCCTTTCAGGAGTCCAATTTTCCCCTCTCAGTAATTGGCCAATGCAGAGAAACAAAGTATCATTTTATTTTACATAATGACACTATGTAAAATGATTCACTAATTCAGTACTGAAAAATAATAATCACAAGTTGCAAGATTTAAAAACACCTATGAGAAGATAGCACCTGGGGAAATCTAGGCTTTTAATGCTCACACAAGCTCACTCTTGCCCCCTACAGTTTGCTTAGGCACCGAAGAATGTTTTATAATTACCTCTGAGTTTTGCTTGCAAACTTTAGACAAAATGTTCATTCTGCCTTATGAGGAGCTGTCAGTACCTCCAGGAATACACCACACAACAGTATTATTTAGAACCAGTTTTGCTTCCATATCACGTAACAAATATGTCTTTGTTCTTCCTGTCTCCACTTCTTAATAGAGAAAATTGTCTAGGAAAAAAACTGCAACCTACTACTTAATATGGATTGCTATGTTCCTCTTGCAGCACAAAATAAATGTCTATATAAAAGAGAGATATGGCAATAGCTAATGCTTTTTCCTGAGTAATAATACAATTTTGAAAAATAGAATCCCTACGTAAATAAATTGAGCAAGCTTATCTTATCGCCTGCAGTTTCATTGTGCTAATGAGATTGCTGAGAAAGCTTTCTTTCCAGAACTGTACAATTCAGCACCCATGTCTATGGACAGTACCCTACCAGAAAGTATCCACACAAAAGCACTAATTGATTGGAGATTGGGGGGGTGGGGGGGAGAATTTTCTGTTGTTACTAAGACCTCCATGAACCAGTGGGTCAACATCACCTCCCAACACCTTGCCACAAACTACTCTTCTTTGACTTAAACAAACAAATAAATATAATCTATTCACCTTAGTGGTCTGAGGTAAATTTTCAGACAAATCCCAAGTCTTTCCAGCAGCCACCTGTCAGAGTCACCTTTGTAGTGCACACTCATATCAATAAAGAATTTAGGGAAGAATTTAGCATTTATTTCACTTATATAAAAAGGCAAATGGACTAAATCCCATCCCAGGTGAATTAAACAAAAATGAATAATTTTCTTTATTAATAGTATGATAGGTTTTAATTTATATTTCAGAGTTAGTACAGACTAAATTTTAAATCCTCCAAGTAGCAATTCACATTTTTTAAGCCTGTCATCCAGGGCTTGTTTTCAAATGCTGCATGTTCCTGAAGTCAGTAAGAACTCATTCTGTCTTGGGCATCGCTGATCATCAGCATATCTTTTGCCTCTTTTGGAGGCATCAGAAATTAATAAATATTAGTTCCTTGCTAATAAGCAGGACTGTTTAGTTCCATTAGGGAACTATTTAAAGATAGGTAATAGAATTAACACCACCTGTTCCTTGGACCGTCCCTTACCTGCACCACTTTTGACTCTTCTCACTCCGATGTGTGAAGTTCACTGAACCCATCTCCATTTCTATAGCTCAGGAATGAACTATAATATTCTCAGTTTTGTGTTGACCAGAACAAAGCAGAAAGCAATCTTTCTATATCTAATTCTGAATTTTATTTTCTACCAAAGCCACTGAGTTATTATTAGAATTTTGGCTGGTTCAGCACACTGAGCCTCGTTAAGCTCACTGCCAGGTATGATTCCCACATAGACAACTGCATACTCTTTTAAGATGCTCTTGGCTGTGGACTCTTTTTTTTTTTTTTATTGTTGGGGATTCATTGAGCGTACAAGAAACCATGTTACACTGCATGTACATATATACAAATGCATGTTGCATTGGTTGGGTAAGTCCCTCTTTTTTTTTTTTTATTGTTGGGGATTCATTGAGGGTACAAGAAACCATGTTACACTGGTTGCATTTGTTGGGAAAAGTCCCTCTTACAATCGTGTTTTGCCCGCAAAAGGTGTGGCACACACCAAGACCCCAAGACCCCACTCCCCTCACTCCTTCCCTCTCTCTGCTCTTCCTTTCCCCACCCCTCCCTCATTCTTTCTCTCTCTGCTCTCCCCTTCCCTCACCCCCCACCGTGTGAATAATTATCATTAATTGTCCTCATATCAAACTTGAGTACATGGGATTCATGCTTCTCCATTCTTGAGATGCTTTACTAAGAATAATGTGTTCCACTTCCATCCAGGTTAATACAAAGGCTGTAAATTCTCCATTTTTTTAAATGGCTGAATATTATTCCATAGTGTACATATACCATAGCTTGTTAATCCATTCCTGGATTGGTGGGCATTTAGGTTGTTTCCACATTTTGGCGATCGTAAATTGAGCTGCAATAAACAGTCTAGTGCAAGTGTCCTTATGATACAAGGATTTTCTCCCTTCTGGGTAGATGCCTACTAATGGGATTGCAGGATCAAATGGGAAGTCTAGCTTGAGTTCTTTGAGAGTTCTCCACACTTCCTTCCAAAAAGGTTGTGTCAGTTTGCAGTCCCACCAGCAGTGTAAAAGTGTTCCCTTCTCTCCACATCCACGCCAGCATCTGCAGTTTTGAGATTTTGTGATGTGGGCC
>CAUYON010017204.1:0-80456 GCA_963573935.1 Arctocebus calabarensis
AAAAGTTTTAGTGATTCAAGCTGTGGGACTTTAATTGGTCATGGGGCAAAGGTATTGTGATTCAACAACCAGAATTACATAAATAAACATCAAATAAAATAAATGATAGAGGCAAAGAAATAAGTCATGCCCCTTCCCTAATGACTTTTTGTTCTTAAAGTTCCTAAAAAGAAAAACACTTTGGCTTAATTGAAATTAAAACCTTGGCTTAATTTGAATTATTTTCAATAGCAGCCAGTAACCATTTCGAATATAGCCAAAGCTAACCTATAAATTATCCCTAAGTTAGAATTAGATGTCTCTTTCAGGCTTAGGAACAGTGCTGTTATCTGAGAAGGGTGGTCACTCCTCTTCCACAAAGGACATCAATTAATGAATGATTTGGAATTAACCTTTGCACTACACTCTAATCCCCTGGGAATGCTGCCACGTTTAAAGTGTTTGCTGAGCATTAGAAACTTTGCATTCACTTCCCAGCCTCTCTAAGGGCTCTGTATATAGTCATCGTCAGCCACTTTAAAGAGAGAACCTAAGTCCTGTTGTGGCAAAATGCCTTGTCCTAGACCACTGGATTTCCAAACTGTCTTGGGTATCCTAATCGCTTGCAGGGATTGTGACAAACAGATGCCCAGACTGGCCAATTCACTGGGTCAAGGGGAGAGCCTGAGAATCTACGTTTCTTCAAAGTTCCCAGGTGGCGCTGACGCTGGTAGCCCTGGACCCCTTTGAGAACCACCAGCTTGAACTGGATAACTGTAACTGGCAGAGGTGAGAGTACTGTCAAGGTCTATCTGAATCTAAAATGCACGCTTTTGTCACATTTAACTTTAAGATTCCTCTACTGCAGAGATAGAAGAGGAAAAAAAATATCACTGTAGTAGTCGAATGCTAAATGAAAGAGTAACAGATGCCAGAGTTGAAACCTTGGAGGGTGACTCTCCCTATGTATGAAACACTAGCATATCTGCTCAATTCACCTGACCCTTAGTATTTCTATCACTGGAATAAGAACTCTCTTCTTACTTCCTCACATTATTCTCACAGAATTGTTTTGAAAAAAAAAAAAACCTGACAATTGATTTAAAAGAATCGTCCAAGCTCCACAGTGTTACCACGAATGGTATGTGTTATGTTCATTAGGAATCAAATCAGAAGAGGGGTAAAGGTGAACAAAACAAGAAAAGCCAAAACACGCTGGAGAATGATGTGATCTTGAGCTGAGACTACGTAAAAGGAAATGCCAAACACAGCAAAGAAGTTTATGAGGATCTTCAGAAGTTTAGTCATCTTCAAGATGAATGCACTCATAGCTTTTCAGGTAGGAAAACTGCCAATTTTTTCCCCTGTGGTATTTGTTTTCAACTTAAAAAGTAAATGTTTTATTTCTTTCTTTGAGAAAGAAATGATTCTTTTGGTAAATGATGAATAAAAAGTCATTTTCATATAATTGTTTCTTGAACAGTAAAAAGGTAATGTTAATTGCTTTCTTTCTGAGGGAATGTTCTTTTATTCACAGAACTCTGAAAATATTTTACTTATAAAAATACAATTTTCTTATGTTAATTGCTGGATTTTGTCTGATGCTACTTCTGAAAATATAAATATGACTTCATTAGTAACATACTTTCTGAACCAATTAAATATAGAATATTCCATGCAAGAAATGGAAAAAAAATATTTTAGCAGGTGTGAGCTTTGGAACATCACATGACCCTCTGTGCCTATATTCCCTGATCTATAAAAACAAGGTTTGTCATGAGGACTGAATGATTTACATTTTTAAATCACTTAGAATGTTACACAGCCCTGTGTTCATTAAAATAAAAAAATAAAATGAAAATATAATTTTTCCTGTAAAATGACACACAGTCCTTTGGTAGTCAAATGTTTCATACGTTTTTCGATGTAGTCACATTTTGTTCATGAACGATCCAGATATATCTTCATTTTGTAACTTTGGTGACAGAACATATAAGATGTGGAAACGAACCCTTCAACTGGAATGATGAAGTCATTTATCAAATTATCTTCAAGATACTGAGAAAATAAGAGGCCTTTGAAATACACAAAATCTGCCCAACTCAATAGTGCTGTGCGAGGAGACACTGAGGCAGACAGAAGGTGGAAAAAGGTTGATCAAACATAATCTAGTAAAGAAATAGAAGAAAAATATCTATAAATAGTACTGATAAGCAAATAGTTTTCATAGTGTAGGTTTTGGCATAACAAGCGTAACATTTCGTGGCTTTGTTTCCTGTGTTCCTGTTAGTATTAATATTATTATTAATAGTCAAGAAATTTTGCTCCTATTTATTAATGTATATCTGTTATTTTCCTCACCATAAAAGAGGAATAAACTATATGAAATCAGGACAAACAGAGTCTATGGAAAAGTAGTTGGATTAGAAAAATCTGGGTTAGTGTAGGGACTTGGTTGCTATCCGTTCAGCACCACCACTGTCCTGAATGAATGAGACAAAGCCCGGGAATCTTACAGAACCCAAGCTCATCAAAATATCAAGAACGAATTGATTTCCCAGTGTTTTGCTTTTGAAAATAGAAAACTCTGATGTACCTGATGTACTCTAACATCAGGTAGCCAAAATGAAACTCTGAAAAACCATTACAATGTTAACATTCCTAAAGCTTATTCGTGTGCATTAAATCTCCCCTTATGTTTGTAAATGAGGCAAAGCAGTTCTATTATAGCACACATGAGGGCAAATTAAGACTCTCTCCCGCCATTCTGTGAGCTATTTGATGGTAGCAACTATGTCTTAAGCATTTGTTTTTCTTCTGAAGAACACTCCCTGATGTGTACTTACATAAACTAATATGATAAGGCCTACTACATACCTAGGCTAATCAGTATAGACCATTGGTCCTAGGCTACACACTTGTACAGTATGTTACTGTACTGAATAATGCCGAGAACTGTAACTCAATGATTAGTATTTGTATATCTAAACATAGAAAAGGTACAGTCAAAATATGGTATGATAATCTCTTGGGACCTTGATGATATTTGCTTATCAGCACCATTAATAGATATTTTTCTTCTACTTCTTTGTTAGATTATGTTTGATTCGCTTTTTTCACCTTATCTCTGCCGATCATATATGCAGTCTGTTATTGACAAAGATGTCATTATAACTGTGTGTGTCTGTCTATGCGTATGTGTATTTTCCTAGTAATTCTCCTTCTCTAGTCAAACCCTGACTAGTCAGCCTATTAATGGTGTGTTGAGGGACTATATAAGTGAATAAGGGAAATGTCTTCATTTTACAGATGAGGAAACTGATGAGAGAGAATTACTTACTTTCAAATAATAATAAATGTACTACATAAAATGATAGAAAGACTGAAGTTATCTGCCTTTGAGTCTAGTGTTCTTTCAACTGACCAGCAATATGTCTATCTTTAAAATCTATCTGTCTCATCTCCCCATATATAGGAGAGCTTTGTCTTGCAGGTAAATGGCTAATTCTATCTTAAACACACCATCCATGTATGAAAATAAGTTCTGTCCAGGGGCTCCATAAAAAGTGTCACCAAGTCAATATAAATGTGGTTTAGGATAATATAGCACAGGGAATAAGCAGCCCCAGAGGGAAGGAAAAAAAGCCCTCATAAGCAATTATCACATTCTTAGTGTTAGAGATGGTTCTACTTCTTGGAAACACCCACCCTGCATCTGAGCCAAAGGATCTTCTGTCAGTAGAGGAACATCATTAATTAGCTTCTTCTAGCTCATCTCTGTCCTCATTACCTGTTAAGTTTTCTTCCTTTGCCAGAATCAGTCCCAAGCAATGGGAAATATTTCTATCTTAGAACTATAGTCTCAAGTGATTTGGAGGCAGAAGACTGGGCCTTAAAAACAGCCTCTCATGTTAGCAGCTGCCTAGGTCATATCCACTTTGTATTCCATCTTTTTTTCACCACTCTGCTTGTATCCTCACACCAAGAACCTTCCACTCTGAACTCTGAATTTGTATTTTCCCAAAACTGTTGTATCCTTCAGAATCAGGTGAATAGCACTTCTTCCTTGAAGCTGAGTTTTGGCTTTCCCAATGGCAAGGAACTGATGAATTAATCTTTATGTGCCTAGTGTCCAGTAGAATGTGTCACTGTACATCTACTGAGAAAGAAGATGTCATTCGTTCAATTCATGAAACCAAAGAGTAAAAGACAACATTCGGTCTACTGTGTCTTCTGAATACTACCACTGTGATATTTAATATAACCTGGTCCATAATACTGTACTAACAGCAATTATCATGGTATTGCTTTGTTCGTAATAAAGACAGACTATTTTCATGCACACAAAAGGCATGGAGACTCTGAAAAACGAATGTCTTGAGGACACAATTTTCACTTCTCCTCATCTGCTGGTTCTGTTCATTCCCTGTATTCCTATTGCACAAGCTGCTCCCATACATCACAACCAAATTTCATGCACAACTGGAACTGGGAAAATGGTGCCCACTGTTAATACCAGCAAAAACAGGGTGTGCTAACAGAATTGTGTAGAAGCTCGTGAAAAATAATACACCCACAGCAATGTAATATATGGAAGCATTTGGCTCTTATTTCTATGTTACTGGATTCCTGTGAGTGTAAATCCCAGCTTATTTAGCTTCTGCCTTGTTTTGTGTAGATCTGCTTATTTGTGGTTTGCTTTATTCAGTTTTTCCCCTCTGAATGTTTAGTTAGCTTTTATTAAAATTTTGAGATACTAAGAAGTACAAATGTTTTGTTACATGGATACCTTTTCTAAGGTTCAGGTCAGGGCTTTTACTGTGCCTATCACCAGAATAGTGTTCACTGTACCCTAAAGGTAAGTTTTCATGCCTCCCCTGTCCTCCTTTCCTGGTTTCCAATGATCTTTACATCTTTCTAGGCCTGTGTGTGCCCACTAATTAGCTCCCAACCATTAAGGAGTATATGTGGTATTTGTTTTTCCATTCCTGAGATAATTCACTTAGGATATGGTCTCCTGTTCCATTCAAATTGCTGCCAAAGATATTATTTCATTCCTTTTTATGTCTAAGTAGGACTCCCGGGTGTGTGTGTGCGTGTGTGTGTGTGTGTGTATTTCCCATGTATTGATGGGCACTTGGGTTGATTCCACATCTTTGCAATTATTAATTATGCTGCAATAAACATTCAAGTGTAAGAGTCTTTTTGATAAAATGCCTTTTTTCCCTTGGGCAGACACACAACAGTAGGATTGTTGTATCAAATGGTAACTCTACTTTTATTTCTTTGAGGTATCTCCGTACTGTTTTCAATAGGGTTGTACAGTGTCACAGTGTACTGTTCAAGACACTGGCCTAGGCAAAGAATTTATGACTAAGACCTTAAAGGCAAATACAACACCAAGGATAAACAAATGGGGCTTGATTAAATTAAAAAGCTCCTGCGTGTATGTGTGCACACACACACACAAAGAAAATAATCAACAGTAAATAGACAAGCTACAGAATAGGAGGAAATATTCTCAAGCCATATATCAGAGAAAAGGCTAATATCCAGAATCTACAGAGAACTTAAACAACTCAGCAAGGAAAAAAAAATAAAACTCCATTTAAAAAGTAAAGAAAAAGTATGAACAGGAGTTTTTCAAAAGAAGATATACAAAGGGCCAGAAAACTTGTGAAGAAATACTCAACTTTACCAATCGTCAGGGAAAGGCAAAATAAAACCACAGTGTAATATCACTTTACCCCCTTGTCAGAATAGCCATCTGCATGTCAAAAAACAAAAGATACTGAAGTGGATGCTGAGAAAAAGGAATGTTTTGTTAGCTTTTAAACTCCAAGAGCAAATGATGTAATCTTATCCTCAACTCTGTATTGTTATCTAACATGGTTAAATAAAAATTTAGTCATGAGGAAATGAGACTGCCTCTATTCTCATATGAGCTAAATTTAAATATGTGCAACTCAGAAGTCCGAGATAATTTATTAAAATTAGCCACACCACTTTCAACTTGGGTGTGAGATCTAAGTACCCACAAGCTGGCTCATTTCTGGCCCCTACAAAAGGCTTCTTGACGTGACAGTCTTGGTGTATAATTTATCATTATACATTATCTAACATCTTGGCACTTTCCAAAATTTTAGCTGCATCTCCAGGAAGGATTTAACCTTCTCAGTAAACTAAGTAATACGTTGCAGGAGCACTAGAAGGTCAATTAATAACCTAATTAGTTCATCAGGGGCCACAAAGTGTATCTTGCAGGTGCTAATAGGTGAGAGCCATCCAGCTCTTGTTTGGCATCCCTAAAATGTTCTCTTCCATACATGGGATTGTTCAGAGATCTACTGAACAATTTTTGTGGTCTAGCCATTAAGCCAGGTGCCTTGTTTTGCGAGCTTTACTTTGGATGATTTTCCCGAAGTAGAGACAGAATGTCCTGAATTACCCATTGTTTGGATCAGTCTCACACAAGATGAGATGAGCACACAGTTGTGAAAAGACGGGCCAAGTTTGTGGGTGAGTAGATATGTTTCTGGGGCAGGGCCAACTAACTAATCAAGTAGTAACCAAACCCAAGAATTTTGCCTCACAAAATTCCTTTCACTAGTGCTTCTCAAAATTTTCCATTAAAAGGAATCTCACAAAGCACAAGAGAACTCAGTACATTACCCTTTTCTCTACCCCAGATCCTGGGGGAATCTGAGGATATAACATGAAAGGCTGTGCCCAAGCTCAAAATATTCCATGGTCCTACGATTTTTCTCTTTGAAATACATTTTAGTCTTGAATTTTGCTAGTTATGTATTTATACATGTATTACAAACATGATTTTGGGTTTTTTTGAGACAGAGTTTTATTCTGTTACCTGGGTTGAGTGCTATGTCAGCACAGCTCACAGCAGCTTCAAACTGTAGGGCTCAAGAGATCCTTTCACCTCAGCCTCCTGAGTAGTTGGGACTATGGGTGCCTGCCAAAGTGCTCAGCTAAACTGTTTCTATTTAATTTTAATAGAGACAGTCTTGCTTTTGCTCAGGCTGGTCTCAAGCCTGAGCTCAAGCAATGCACCTGCCTCAGACTCCAAGGGTGCTAGGACTACAGGCATGAGCCACCATGTTCAAACAACAAACATAACTATTTAAAGTGGTTATCAGTTAAATTACTTAATTTTCTTTATTTCCCATCCAAATCATTGTGGCAAAATAATGCTTTTAAAAGGTATACCACATTGATCCTGTCGTTTCTTTATTCAAAAGCATAAATTAAACACACAAAAAATAAACTGCATGAACATATAAGAAAAAGTATATGATATCTAAAATATAAAATATATGATACTTACAGATGGTGAGTTTAATGAAAGAAGAGGCAATACCATTAGAAGACTGAACTGTGAGTATCTTTAAAACAACTTGTTCTTCATTTCTATTCAAAGAAATTGTTTTCTTTTTGAGCAAGTTGCATTATTAAAAATTCATGACACTGATAACGCCATTTTAAATCAATGGATGCGTCTATATGAAAATGATAGTGTTTGGGGGCAAGTCTATTTTACGAAACTTAAAATTTATATAATTACTAAAACGTGATTCTTAATTTCTTTTACAGAAATGGAAGCTTGAAATGCAAAATGTCTAATGACTGGATGGAAAAGTACAGTCGGGGGAAAGGGCTATGGTAATAGGATGGTTAATTTTTTGTAGCAACCTCACTAAGCTATGGTGTCCCATCATTTGATCAAACACCAGTGTAGTATGGCTATGAAGATATATGTTAGATGTGATGAATATTTACAATCAAAATACTTTGAGTAAAGTAAATTACCTGCCATAAGGCAGATGAGCCTCCTCCATAGTTCATAGGAGGAGGAGTCCTCAAGAGCAAAAACCAAAGTTTCCTGGGGAAGGAGCTGTGCTTCAAGGCTATGCCAGAGAAATTTCACCTGAGTTTTCAGTATGCTGGTCTACTCTGCAGATTTGAACTCAATACTGCAACATCAACTCCTTTTTTTTTTTTCTTCTTATTTGTTGAGAGAGTCTCACTCTGTTGCCCAGATTACAGTGTCATGGCCTGAGCATAGCTCATAGCAACCTCCAACTCCTGGGCTCAATTGATCCTCCTGCCCCAGGCTGCCGAGTATCTGGGACTACAGGTGCATACCCTCACACTTGGCTAATTTTTTCTATTTTTATTAGAGATGGGAATCTTGCTCTTGCTCTGACAGATCTTGAACTCCTAAGCTCAAGTGATCCTTCCTCCTCAGCTTCCCAAGAATGCTAAGATTTTAGGCATGAGGCACTGCACCTGGCCAATACTGCAGCACCAACTCTTACTAGAATTTTCAGCCTTCCTAAGAGATCTCAACTAGCCATATCTCATAATCATTTCCAGTTCCTTAAAATCTCTCCCTCCCTCCTTCTCTCTCTCTCTTTCCTCCTCCTCATCACTTTGTCTCCTTCCATATCCTGTTTTTTATGTTTCTTTACAGATCCCAGATTAATACACTATAGGGGGAGAAAAGATAATTGTAAGAGAACTCTCACAGAGTAAGCTTCTGGCAATAAAAAATCTTGTCATAGAGTAAAAACATTTCAGAGTGTAGAAGTTATTACCTCCACAAACACACCAATGACACCAACATGCCACAAACTTAGCCATTATCCCCTTCCTAGAAAAAAGTTCACTTGTTTTGTGTGCTAATCATACTTTATGCTATCATGATATTGGATCAGGCATTCCTCTTAATTATTTACAGATTTACCTGTTTTTGTCAAGTGAGGGAAGGGGACAAGGGCCAGGTTTTTGCTATGTTTGTCCTCAGATTGTCTAAGTATAATGGTACCTAACAAATGACTATTGATTATATGGACACATGGTTCTGCTTTAAAATAGAATATAATGCAATATTAAAGTTTGCCAAAATGGAATATATTTTTGTCACATCTGCTAGAACATACTTTTTTCTTCAGAAGAAAAGAAAGATAACTGAACATTTGTTTTTCAGTTGAAAGAGCAAATCTCATGAAATATACTCTACAGTCATGTAACCATTTGAAGTCATAAAGCAATACTCATATAGATAAAATAAAATTAAGAATTGAGGTGATATTTCTGGAACATGTTAAGTTAAAAAATTGCTTTGTTTATGTGAAGTTGTTAGGTAAATCTAATTTGAGACTTTTTTTAACTGAGATAATTGACTTTTCTTAATTATTCTTTACTCCTGTGGACAGTTTCAGATATAGTTTTGGGAAGGGGTGAATGTGGAGCCAAAGTAACTGGAAAAAGTTGGATTTAATAGCAAAAAGTCTCTATTAATGCTAAATATGTTTCTAAAGTCTCTAAAATGCTATATATGTTTTATATCTGAATCTTTGATTTTAGAGTGAAAAATCCTGGAGCAATATGAGACTAAAATCAGATCATATCTTTTTTTATTTAAAAGTAGCTATAAGAAAAGTAATGTCATCTGCCCCTTATGTTTAGTAGAGTGAAATAACTACAAAGCCCAGTGTACATATTACTTAAAAAATAATGATAAAACCACTCTTTTCCAAATCTGCAGAGGCTAACCACTTCAGAAAGAAGAATGGAACTATCATTATATAGGATATATGTATTTTTCATGCAATGAACTTCAGAGGATGGAAAAGTCATTTTTCCCTCCAGAAGCTGAGCTGTTGGGCCTACAAACTCCAACTGAAAACCACCTACTGAGCTTGTTTTAGCTTCAGTAGATATCTCAGAAGGAGATAAGTCCTTATTACCAAGGTTTTCAATAAAGGGACCATTGAAAGATGCTGAAGCTGAAGGATGGACTTGCAAAAACATGAAAAATAGTGTGTGAGAAATGGCGAGGTGTTGTGGTGGGCACCTGCAGTCCCAGCTACTTGGGAGGCGGAGGCAAGAGACTCACTTGAGTCAGGAATTGGAGGTTGCTGTGAGCTGTGAAGCCACAGCACTCTATCCAGGGTGACAACTTGAGGCTTTGTCTCAAAAAAAAAAAAAATAGTGTGTGAGAAATTATATTACTCAGCGACACACTGTTTTTCCTTTTCTAATACTCTTTTTTTTTTTTTAGTGGTAAGACAGAATTTATTTACAGAAAAGAATACAAAAAAACCACTAAAGTTCCTGGTAGAGAGAGAGAACTCAAGTATGGAGAGAAAAACTCTCTCCTTCTCTCCCAGTCTTTCTGCGTCTCCACGCTTAGACTCTTAGTCTGGGGTATATATAGGGTTCCTTGGGCAGGAAATGAATGAACGCAGTCCCTTCCACCTGGGCAAGGTGAATGAATGTATCAATGAATGAACACAGTCCATTCATGGAATTGAGGCCTAGGAAATTCACAGATCGAGTCTTCGCCCTTTTTCCCTAACAGCAGTTAGAGTTTCTACTCAGAGAGGGAGAATTGATGCAGGACATTTGGCGCCCCGGCCAGCTCAGCGGTGCGGTGTCCGTGCTGTGGCAGCGCGGCTGAGGAACCAGTGGGCTGTATGATAGGCAAGGAGGGGGACCTCCAACACCCCCACCGGAGGCTCCAATAGCCAAAAAGGCGGGACAACTGCCGAGGAGACACCTGCACCTTGGTGTCTCCGTCACTTTACACGTAGGACTTTTCTACTACTGTTAAGTTCCTCAGGAACATGGTTTCATCATAAGTAATCTTCCCCCCCAACATTTAGACTTTGGGAATATTTTAGTCATTTAATAAATCTGCTGAAAGGATCAATTCATGTATGGTGAAAAATATCTCTTGCTAAGTATGGGACCAGCAAAATCAGGGAACTGACCAGATCACCCATTTTCTCAACTTCAATGCATTATATGGTGGTCACTTGAAATTATGGTTGTATTAAAAAAGAAAAAATCAGAATTCTAGCGTTTTTCTTTTTTCACAAACAAAATGTAGGTATTGCTGTCCTAAAACATTAAATTATTTCTTTTCTATGTTTAAAAAATGGCAATGATGGGGAAAAAAAGTAAAATTTCCCCCATTCTGGAAGAAATGCTTTTATCAATGTGACATGATTTTGTATGCTCAGAAAGAATAGTGCCAGTGGGCATCTCAGAGAAAGGAGTCAGAGTCCTTGAAGCTTACGTCATTGGTCACAGAGAATGATCTGAAGGAGATAAGTCTTTATTGCCGGTTTATTACCTGCCAACAATGACGGGTACCCAGCTAGTTTACTAAAACCAGTATGTGGGGAGAAAAAGTTGCTGGTGGGTTCGTAGGGAGACGATGTGGGTGGCTCACCTGCATTCATATCCACACCCGTGCACAAAGATCAAATGCAAGAGACCTTCAGAGAGCTCTTCTTCTTTGCCTTTTATATCAAGCCCAATATCTCTCAGTATCAGTGTACGGTGTTGTAGCAAATGGAATTCAGACAAGGCTGACTCTAAGTCTTAGATTCAAAGATGTTATACAACATACAATTTTTCTAAGATTACACAGAAAGTAGAAGAATCTAAGTTTCACCTATGAAATGAATATAATAGCTCTTGTACAAGGCTGAGGGGAAGATGCAGTGAATATATTATTTAGTCATCCAAAACATAGTAAGCACAGTTTTATCTCCCTCCTAGAAATATGTATAATCCAAGGGATGCCTGAAATAATTAAAATTTCCACTTGCTTTTACTAAAGTCAGATTTGAGCTCATTTTTCCTAGAATTGTAAATTAACATAAAATACATGAGTATAAATTTCATATGAGACTAAAGCTGAACAGTTTGTTCAAGGGGCAGGTTTTACACATTTAACAAAGAAAATACGTGGACCATTTTGGTGCTAAATATTTGCTGTCAATACTCTTCACGTATTGATCATTTTTCCCCAAACTATACTTTTGCCAGTTCCAAATTTTCAACTGATTTATATCTAAATATTAACTTGTACTCACCCTGACTTACATAATGGTGTAAACGTGTATTTCAATGTCCTTGAAAACTCTTGCTCTCTCTCAAGTGAAAATTCTTACTTAGAAAAGCAAATTAACATACTGTACTGAGCGCCCCTCCCTCTTCCAGTCTCAAATATCATGTCTTGGTTTGTATAAGACTAATGTCTTGGATTTATCACAATTTTCTTGTTCTAAAAATAAACTTAAGCAGGATTACGTCTATCAGTCACCCAAGTCCTCTCTCTCTCACCCTCTTGAACTCTGGACCCTGTTCACTTTTAAACTTCTTTTTGGCTTAATTTCAGGAATTCCTTAAATGTGTTCTACAAAATAGCTGTGGTTTAAAGTATTTTGTGTTACTTTAGTAGTTAAAATCTGATACTCTGACTCTCTAGAGTGTCTGATCTATATTTCCCATAGTAAAGGGAAAAGGTATGTTAATACATCCTTTTCTTCTTAAGGTTCTGGCTTTTGCCTAACTGTAGGGGTAACATTCCTCAAAAATATATCGGTCCTATTTTCCTAAAGACCTTTCAGCCCATAAACTGTATAAGAGTCTAATAAACATGATTAAAATTCATCTGGTTTATGGAAAAGTTCTTGTTTGCCACTTAAATCTACCAACAAGGAAAACAACTCAGTTTTCTGTGTTAGAGAATTCATGGCATCCAGAGAGGAAAACCTTACAAGTCCGCACTTTTCTGAATACATACTCGACAATAAAATTTCTAAGATTTTAATAAACAAGACAAGATTTGAATAAACCAGGGGAACACAATGGAAGAAAACTCTTCACTTCCAATTTAGGTTAAAATAAGTTTAGAAAAATGGATGTTCTGTTTCTTTCCCTGTAATTGCATTTAACTCTAAGAAGTTAAACTCTAAGTTAAACTATTTGTCTTTAAATTTTCTAGGGGTTGCATAAAATGGATATTTTTTAAAGCTTGCTTTTATACTTTTATAAATACATAACATGTAATAATCTGGTTTTGAAAAAAAACTTACGGAATACTCTGATTAAATCACCTTTAGATAACTAAATATAATAGCAGGTAAGGGCTGTTAAACAGACTCTGTAAACACTAATGGAGACTGCTTTTGACCAAAGCTTCAAAAGAAGTTAAGAAATATGACACACAATTTGACTCCTACTTAAAGCACTTGCATAGGGAATTAAATGATCTTAATTGCATTTAATTCAATATTGATATTGACATGGCTGGAGGACACAAAGCGTTGCTGTTCTCCCCTTCACCTCAAAAAAGTGGCTGGTCAGAGAAAAGTAGAGGCTGAAAGTCTTTGAATAACAGTGAAAACAAAGCAATGCTTACCTTTATCCACTCTCCCCATACAGAGTCTATGAGCCGGGTGCTCTCAGCTGGGTAGTGGTAAGAATGTTCTTTAGTTAATAATAAGGGAAAGAAAGGCCCAGATACCAAGAACCTGGGTTAACCATTGACCCTGTTTGTTCCTACAGTTCCACCCTGGGAATCCACCTCGGTAGCCCCTGGCATCTTATAGAGCAAGGCACAGCCAGTCAGCTGAGACAGTGATTACTTCATCACTTCTGTTGCTCTGGGGAGGTACATGTGAAGGTCACTCAGGTATAACTTGACTAAGTTTTCACTTGGTTAGGGATAGAGAGATAGATTTCCTGGGCTGGAAGCATGCTCGCCAATGCCAGTAAGTGACTCAAATATTTACAAACAGGGCTGTTAAGTGGTAACCTATGGAAATTCTCATGCCAGTTTTCAGACTCTGTCTGAACTTTTCACCAGAACTCTTTGCCTACCTAGCAGGTGAGGGTTAGGATTGCACACCAGTGAAAACTGCAGGACAGCTGAGCACCCATACACTTCTTTATTCAACATGCCCTTAATGGTTATTTATCCTGTGTGGCACAGCTTGAAAAAAAATCTGGCACGTGCAACAGACCAGCCCTTGCAAAGTGGAAGACAGAGATTTGGCACCAGGAGAAGGAGACTTCCTTCCCCAACCCCTGGAATCAGCGCTCACGACTGAAATGGTGAATAAAACACGGGCTGTGTCCAGGTCTCAAATCTATAGCCATAGTCATACTTTCTTTGCCCAGCAATAGGTCCTAGTGGGGTAAATAAAAATGACAAAATGTTGATGTGTCACTAGCTGGCTCACCAGAAGGCAGTAAGTTGAGTGATAAAGGAAGAGGTGGATTTAAAAATGCTATCGACCCATGAGAGGGGCAGAAAATGTGAAAGGCAGCCATGAGGAACTAAAGAAATAGCAGGGGTGAGCCCTTTGAAACACGCAGGAGTGCTGTCCAGGAGAGCTCAGCAGGAGTTATTTAAAATTGTGCTGGGAAGGAATGAGCATCTTCCTTTGCTACACAGAGCTTTGGTAGCCAGGGGATCCCAGAGAGACCACATCAGGCATGGCTCCTCCACACTTAAGGGGCCAGGTTCTACCGATAGTTGCTAGTTTAGAGTGGCTTGGTTTTTATTTCCATTTTTAAATGCATGAACACTTGAGGAAGTAAGATTGGATTTCAGTGTGGACACTGTCACTTACTAGCTGTGTGACATGTGCTAACATTTCTTTATCCCAGTTTCTTCATCTGTAAAATAAGCATGACAACCACATCAACAGTGACAACACCTACCACCAGTAGAGAATTAGAGGTCGAAACCACTGGATATCTTTAAGGTTTTGACATTCTAATGGCAGCACCTGTTTTGCAATTTGTAAAAAAAAAAAAAAAAAACAACTCTGAAGCCTTCAAGGGACACATCTTTTTATTCATGCACAAAAGTCAGCTAAGCAGTGGGGACAGAGGTTGCCTTTTCCTATAAAGAAATTTTAAGATCAGACAAAAGTTTACATTCTCCTACCAATTGCCACCTCCACTGCAGAATATGACTTGATTGTTT
This sequence comes from Arctocebus calabarensis, assembly GCA_963573935.1. Lineage (NCBI taxonomy): Eukaryota > Metazoa > Chordata > Mammalia > Primates > Lorisidae > Arctocebus > Arctocebus calabarensis. The sequence continues at coordinate 14,792 of CAUYON010017204.1, forward strand.
AATGAGAATTATCGCTTACCCTGTGTAATCACCACTTTGCCTGAAAACAGACTTTCCTTTGTTAGTGTTCATCTCAAAGGACTTTCAGCAGAACATGAGGACCCACAGGACTCCCTCTCCTCTGCAAGGACAATTTCAGGAAAGGTAGTTTTGTTGGGTGAGTGTTCGGAATGATCTGAGAATACGAGGCATCTAAGTACAGTGAAAAAAAACCTATCTTTCTCCCATGGGGAAGAGCAAGATGGGAGGCAAGATTGGGAAACTGGATGGCTTCCCAACTCCCACTGAGTCAGATCGTCAAAGCGTGGCTTCGTTCCTTTGTTTGAAGTAAATTCCCAGAACATCAGACACACCCATACTCACATGGGTAAGTAGAAAAACACTTTCGAAAGCCAAATGAAAATGATATCTGGGTTGGCTTTTCTGTTGCATGTCTATGCCTCATCAATCTACCTTAACTAACAATTAGCCTACTGAAGTTCAGCTTCTGTCAACCTTCATCCTCCCTGAAACCCAGTGGAGAGAAACTGAGGCAAACCAAAGGGGCACATTCGCTTTAAGATTTATTGGCTTCCAAGATGATGAAAGAATTCATTGCCTGAGTGTAAAAGCTTTGAGCAGTACACAATTCTCCTTTTCAATAATCCATGCATTCCAGGATTTTTAGTAAGGGCCCAAGAGGAGGCTCCAGTGTACAAAGGGGCTACTTATTATACAGATTTGAGGTCTTACTACTCCAGCTTTAACATTGGCAGGAGGAGGGCTGCTTTCAGTTTGTGGAAGGATTGTGAGCAAAGGATGCGTTTCACATTTTTAAATAACTAGGGTAAAAGTTGAAAGAAGAATAATTTTTGGTGACATGTGAAAATTACATCAAATGCAAATTTCCGTCTCCTTAAATAAAATTTATTGGAACGCAGCCACACCCCACGTATGTACACGTTGCCAGTGAATGCATTCATGCATTAACAGAAGGATTCAACAGCCTACGGGACCTCAACAAGCACTGTTGGCTTTCAAAGCCTAAAACATTTAGTACCTGGCTCTTTACATAAAAGTACTTGTCAACCTCCAATCTAGTTAAACCACATACTTCACTATTCTCCAAAAGCAACGTTTCTCTTTTCTGATCAATGATTTCCTTCTCACAGTTCAGTCCAAGTCAAGGGCATTTCTGAAACTTAAAGTCCTATCTTTCCTCCAAGATTCTCTGTCCTTTCTTGCTTACTACAAGTTTCAATTGATAGTTTATTTTAAAATAACAATAAAAAAGAACAAAGCTTTTTAAAGGCACTATTCCATCGAAGTGTATTTTAGCCTTCTTTGCTACTAGCAGGTAGAAACTGGCTGAATCCTACTCATCTTTGATTCCAACAAAGTGTCTAGCAGAAGGTTAGAACACGGCAGGTGCTAAGGAATGAAGGTTTTTACTTAATTAAGCAAACATACCATATTTGGGGAATAAAAATTAAAAGAAATGCTTCTGATCCTGGCCTGCAGTTTACCATCTTAATGAATGCACCTGCTGTTGCCTTTATCTTCCCACCTCTCCAGAGGCCCAACATCTTTCTGCTGCCCAGATGCTGCACCCAGCATCATAATTATCAGGCTGTACCTTGATTGTCCTCTCTGTTATCCCAGCTCTCAAAATTTTCCTTCAGAGTGCCTTTTTTCCATTTGAAGAGGTCTGTGGGTTTGACTGTCTTCCAAGCCTTCCACAATATATAGAAAAAAAGCCAGAGAGAAAAGAAAAAAAAATCCAACTTGAATTTTCTCCCCATGTTCATAGAAGGATGCACAATACTTCAAGAGTTATGTAAATAAAATAGATGAAATTGGCAGTATTATTTGAAAGAGTCTATTACACTAAATCATGCTAATAGGTAAAATGTGAAGTATCTTTTGAATGAGAAAAATGCCTTTAAAAATCTCCCTTGGATTTTAAAGTTATATATATTTATTGTAGAGAATATGAATAAGAGTACAAATATGGCAATAAAAATTAACCTAAAGCCTCAATTACCTTTGTCAAATTATTTTTTAGCTTTTTCCCCTATTGCTTTAAGATAAAGTTGAGATTTAATTATATTTACAATTGTGAATCTTGCTTTTTATGCTTCGTCAGGGAGTACTTGACTTAATGCAAAAGAATGCATTTCTAACCATGAAATTTCCAAGGTCCAGGAGATGGGAGTCAAACAGATCTTTGGGAAATATGTATTGCCTTCCTCGTACTCTGTAATCACACCTGAATTTACTCATAAGATTTGCACTATGCTGGGATTAACTGAAACTGTGCCTTGAGACAGCTTTTGAATCAAGCATGTATCAATATTTAAAGAACATCTCCAGACATTATATAATTAGGTAAATCCTATTTCTCTGCAAGAAGTGTGTATAAATTGAAAAAGTTGTTACCCTCCTCAAGGAAACATGTTTTCCACAGGAATAGGAATTGTATCAAATGTGGCTGATTTAATTTCAAAGGATACTCTCAGTTTGAAGACTATTTTGCTTTGATTAGCTCACTTTGGTCAATTCAAGGGAAGATTTCAGGTGACTCCTTGGATAATTCAAACCCCAGTGAAGCCCTAAGGATGTCTAAGTAACTTCTTTACTATATTGATCATTTCTTTGGGAGATATTTGAAAAAAAATCAAGCTCCCTGTACCACTTTCTCAGTTATTTTTCACTTTTCATAGAGGGCAGTGGTTCTCAACCTTCCTAATACTGCAATGTATTTTCATTGTTAAAAAGGGGTCACGACCCACAGGTTGAGAACCACAGACAGAGGGCATAATCCCTTTTTTCCCGATTCATGCCCTTCTTGGACTCTTTCAAACATCAGCAATGAGTTATAAAAATGAAGGTCTTTGTTGTCTAACTCCCTTCCAAGATTTTTTTCCAATGCTTTCCTTCCCCCCAAAATGAGAATTAAAAGTGATATTTCTTTTGACAGCTGGTAACTAATCCCACCTTAGCAGGAAGGAGAACAGGAAGCCAGCAAAGGAATTTTCCATTCCTGTCTCTTTTAATTTCTCCCCACATCAGGTACATTTCAACATCTAGACATTTCCAGTGAGTCTGTATATCTTCTTGTTTTGTCTACCGGAGTCACATGGCCTTTAACTTCTCCTGGGCTCCAGGGAGACCTGACTGAGCTTATGTTTGTATTTGGAGGAGGGAGAACTTGAGAACCTCAGAATCTCCAAGGGGAATAGAATTGAAATGTGATGCCTTTGCTTATGCGAACAGGCTTTTTCCTTTTGTAAAGAGAAAGTTCACACAGCTAGTCCATCAAACCACAAATCAGACCGTCTTAAATTGTAACAAGAGCCACAACTTTGATTCCTACAATGTCTCGTTTCCCTGCTTGCTTGCCTAACCGCCTTCCTCCATCCCTTCCCTCCCTACTACCTTCCTTCATTTCTTCCTTTTCTTTCCGCTTCATTAACTAAAAGCTCTGTGTATTTTTCTGTGCTTCAAGCCCTCCAAAATGCACATGATAAGATTCAGGGAATAAATGGAAAGAAAACAGGATTAAACTTTGAATCTGTTTTTGCAAAGGATCAATCCAGTTGAGCATTTTCATAAACCATTGTCTCATGAAATGCAAAAATGAGCACATTTACTTAATATCTTAACAAATTATTTTAAAAGGTGATGAAATTATAGCTTCTTAATGTTTGTGTCTTGTACAAAATATGATTAAAATGTGTTTAAGTTGATGTCACTTCAAATAAGACAAAGTATTTAAGAGGATGTCTACAGTAACGTGTTAAATTCCACTTAAATAAGTAAAGGCTGAAGCTGACTTTTTCCTAAAGGGATCTGACCCATATGCAGCCCAAATTTGATTGGAAGACAGTGTGTTGAAGGAAGAGGGGTAAGAACTGAGGAATAAGTCGGAAAGAGTCAGTTAACCATGAGTGTGAAGTGAGTGGATAAAGGCAAAGCCAGGGAGGAGGAAATAGAACAAAACATCCGTATGTTATTTAGAAGCTGATAAAATTAAGCAGTATGAGAGAAATAAGGACACGAAGAGACTTCTGAGTTTCATTATATGAGTATGTGAGGAAAATTATTTTTTGAGACAGTCTCACTTTATCACCCTTGGTAGAGAGCCGTGGCATCACAGCTCATAGCAACCTCCAACTCCTGGGCTTAAACGATTCTCTTGCCTCAGCCTCCCCAGTAGCTGGGACTACAGGTACCCGCCACAACGCCCGGCCATTTTTTTGTTGCAGTTTGGCCAGGTCTGGGTTTGAACCCGCCACCCTCTGTATACGGGGCCAGCGCCCTACTCACTGAGCCACAGGCACTGCACATTCTTGATTGGCATTGATTACATAGAAATATTTAAGTATAGGGGCAACGTCTCTAAAGAAAACATCAGGAAATTGTGTTCCACTTCTGAACTGACAACTAACCAGAAGCATGACCCTTGCCAAGACGCTTTATTTGGGGGTGGGGAGAGTGGCCTTTATTTTCCAGTATGCAAAATAAAATAAAAGAGTTGGATGCCCTTTATTACTTCTTCTAAATGCACAATTTTATGATTTCTGTGTCCATGTTATAATTAAATGAAACCATGCAGATTAAGACAGTGATTATTTCTTTTTTTCTTCTGCAGGGGATTCTCAATGTGCTGGTCCTCGGCTCAGTGGATGGGCAACACAGTAGTAAAGCACAAGCCAGATTAAGAAGGAGCATATTTCACATTTTAATTATTTGCTCTGACTTATGCATAGGTTAAAAAAAGACAAGAGCCAAAATTTAACATAATCGTGTAGACAAACCACTGCATACAATTATTCTAGAATGTTTAGTGCGCGTTCATGATTTTTTTTTTACCTTGATGTGTTTCAAATCACAAACACATCTTTGCTCTCTCTCTCTCCATCTCACACATACACAAAGGCACACACCTCACACGATTGCTTCAAATTTATGCAAACTGGCTCGGTGCCTATAGCTCAAGTGGCTAGAGTCCTAGCCACATATGCCAGAGCTGATGGGTTTGAATCAAGCCCGGGCCTGCCAAGCAACAATGACAACTACAACCAAAAAACAGCCCGGTGTTGTGGCAGATGCCTGTAGTCCAGCTACTTGGGAGACTGAGGCAAGACAATTGCTTGAGCCCAAGAGTTTCAGGTTTCTGCGAGGTGGGATGCCAGGGCACTCTACCCTGGGCAACGGCTTAAGATTCTGTCTCAAAAAAAAAAAAAAGAAAAGAAAAAAAATATGCAAACTACAGATTAATGGAATAATAAGAGATTAGGGACACGTACCTTTAATTCACATTAAAATATTAAAAACTTTGCAGATGTCGTGCTCATATAATGCTAAAATATCCGGGTGGCAAGTTAATTAAAATATTTTTATATAATATTTGATTTACCTTGCTAAATATCTAAAGATTTAGTACTCTATAAACCAAGTATCTTAATGACAGATTATTTACTTTTAATAAAGATGTTTGAACATTACATCAAAGATGATCTATGTATAAATCAAAGCAAATCATACATATCAAATAAAAATATACTATCTTATCTCAATCCAACTCAATACAACTTTTCCTTCTTCCTTAAATATTAATTAAGAATGAATTGGACAGGGAAAAATGTTATGGACTAAAATGGTAATATAGGGTATCCTAAAAGTTGCCCTTAAAGTAATCATCCATATTATACAAAATATTTATATACAAAATATATATAAAATATTCTCTGCTCATTGGTCTCCTCTTTGTAAAGTTTTGTAATGAGTATTCTATAAATAAAGGTCCATTTAGCTACAATTTCCCATTTTCCCTATGTATGATGACTTTTAGGGGTGACTTTTGGGACACTCAGTTAATAAAATGATACCTTCAAATAGTATATTTAATATTATCCCAAATAAGTAAATACAGTATATATGTTTTTAATAATTTATAAAACAAGGAGTCTTTTCGATCCAATTAAAGCAAATATGAAATTATATCACCAATAAAGTATTTTTCGAAGTTCATTATTACAGATCATTCCTGATAGCAAATTTAGAATGAAGTTTAAATGATTCACGTTTTCCTCTGATGGGAATTGGTATCTCTGTGGAGTGAGGGCTGGTAGGTGGGAAAAAACGCTACAGTGTGTGCACTAGGGTGTTACGTGAGTACAGGTTTGCTGTAGCCGAAAAGCTAAGAAAGTAATGAAATAACACTCCTGTTGTTTAAAGGAAGAGACTGTCCTTGAGCAGATAAAATGATTAGGCTTTCTTGAAAGTGGAAAATAGGACAGTCAGCACTGTATTTCGGATTCCAGAGCCCATGCATTTTTCCTCGTCTGCAGAAAGGCCCACATTGTTCTAGCAGGACAGAACATGTAAGATTAACCTGCCCTGTCCCCTTCAACTAATGTTCACAAAATGGAATCCAATGAACGAAAGCACGGGGGTTCCCACATGCATCTTGAAAAGTAATCCATTTTTCACTCATCAGATAACAGCAATGAATGACTTGGGTAACCCAACTTCATTTCCCCATGCCCTTAAATGAAAAGGCCGGTTCATTCCATTAGGAAATCAGTGAGATGAATCGTAATGAAAAACTGTGAAATCATGCCAGGATTTAGCAAAGGCCATGAATAGCCCAGCTTAAAAGTTGGATTTCTTGTTTTCCTTCCTGTGTGGCTCTCTTTGAAAAGGCAAGAGAATGGTACATTTGGTCTTTGAAAACCCGTCAGAAAGTACGAGGGGCTGCCAGCCAGCTAGGTTCATCCTAGGTAACGAAGCTAGGGGGCTTGAGGAGTACATGACCTTAGGCCAATTTCAAAAACGAAGACAGAAGTGCCATGTTTAGATTTTCTTGCTACTGTAGTAAGGGTAGTGAAGGGATCCTATTTCACTGAGTTTTTTTTTTTTTTTTTTTTTTTAGAGACAGAGTCTCACTGTTTTGCCCTCGGTAGAGTGTTGTGGCATCACAGCTCACAACAACTTCCAGCTCTTGGACTTAGGCGATTCTCTTGCCTCAGCCTCCCAAGTAGCTGGGACTATAGGCACCCACCACAATGCTTGGCTATTTTGTTGTTGTTTTTGCAATTTGGCCGGGGCCAGGTTTGAACATACCACTCTCGGTATATGGGGCCAGCGCTGTACTCACTGAGCCAAGGCGCTACCCTAAGGGATCTTATTTTGTAGGAAAAAACACCTAACGGGCCCACATTATATTATTTGATATCTCACATGCTCAGCACCCAATGAGTTATGCTGCTAGTTCTATTACCTGCCATCACGTGTGTTCCTAAAAAACACTATACTATACATGGTCCATGATAAAAACAAAAAAATCCAGACTTAAAAAGAATAGAGTTAGGAGCATAACATTCAAAGGCACCATCTGTAATATAATTTGTAAAAAATAGGTAAGATCCAAATAAAAAGGGTAGCATGGTTTTACGCATTGTCAATTCTATGGAATGCACAAATAATATAATAAGTATAGACAAATATGATGTTTTGTCTTGCAAAAACTGATGTTTACTTCTAGAACTGGGCATTCGTTGAAAAGTTTGCCCTTATGAGTTAATGTGAACTTATCTGACTCTAACGGACAGACAGATCAGCAGGGTGGGTGAGCTCATAACATGCCCAGTGAGCTGAGGTTCACTGTCTTTTCTATATTCTTACACAGCTCAGTTAAACTGGAGGCAGGTGTTTTGGGTGAGTGTGTGTGGTTTTTATTTATTTATTTTTTGCATTTACCTAGTGTTTTTCAAGGGCAAAATTGCACAGAAACACAAAATTTTCTCAAATTTCATGTCACTTTCATGCTCAAGCAGACACATTTGGTTTACTCCTCTTATGGTGGTTCTCAACCTTCCTAATGCCTCGATCCTTCAATACAGTTCCTCATGTTGTGGTGACCCCCAACCATAAAATTATTTTCATTGCTACTTCATAACTGTAATTTTGCTACTATTATGAATCATAATGGAAATATCTGATAGGCAGGATGGTCTTGGGCGACCCCTGTGAAAGGGTCGTTTAACCGCCAAAGGGTTCATGACCCACAGGTTGAGAACCTGCTACTCTAGTATATCAAGTGCATTAGAACCAATTTACATTTTCAAAACAAGTGTTATAGCAGAACTGAGTTCATATTCTTGGGTTATATATAATACCTAAACAGTCAAATGAAGAATTAAACTTTTACTTGACTCTGGAGATTTCCAAGAGGTGTTTGGTGTTGTATACACATATACGTTATTCTACTTCAATATTTTTCTACTTGTCCCCAATAGCACCCAATATGGTAGTCAAAGAACTTTCCCAGGAACTTTTTCTCTTCTAATGTAAGGGAACGCCTTGTTAAGTAGATTATTTTCTCCTTCCATCTCATTTTCCGTCTTCTGTCGCAGGCTCTTATTTTTAATTCTACCATTTGTTGCAGATCCCAGTCACAATATTCTACATCATATCAACTTACCATTGTGAGACGCCTGACATTTACCTACCAGTTACCCACCCTTGAAACTGCAAAGTGCATATGATAATACATCAGGGAGGAGTTATATCCTGATGTGTTTACATTACTATCTCTTGTCTGTTTTATCTCCAACAAAACTATCTCTTTGTCTATATCTGTTATTTCTCTATATTAATATTCTATAACTCCCATTAATAATTTTCCAGTCTCCTCACACCACCAGGCCACTAAAAAGTGAACCCTCTATGGGTCCAGGCAAGACCCCGACATGAAACGTTCTTTGTTTGTTGTTCATTTAAAGTTGAATTTTGTTATTGTTGTTGTTGTAATGGTGGTTCTTGTTTTGTGAGATTTTTTCCCCCAGTTCTATGGCACTAGTCCACTTAGATGAAACATGCTTTTCATCATGTCTCCACGGGTTTTTCAACAATGTGCAGAGTTCAGAATCTTCTCTATCTAGGAATCTCACTCTTCATAAAAGCTTTTATGGGGATCCAGTGTATAAGTTGAACAACAGTAACACCCACACCATGTTTGACCTCCTTTTTATCATGTTTTTAATGCTTGCCCAAGAAAACAACCTATAAAACATGCACACACGTGTGTTCATTGCGGATCTCCTTGTAAACATCCCTTCTATGATTGAATTGATGCCTGAGGAATTAGCTAAGAAGACAAGGACAGAGGTCATTTTCAAAACTTCCTGTGTCCCTGAAAATGTTTTGTGTTAATAACATGCATTGGTTTTACAGCCACTGAAGAGTATCACTCTCATGTCAAATCAGAAACAGCCAAGATGAAAACAAGGGGAAGTTCCCACTACATCTGAAAAATCGAACAAATACAGATGTATAGAAATAAAAGAAAGCAGAGGTTTGAAAGAACCACTAAAAGATGCAATTTCTTGATATTTTTTCCCCAAAGTCTACAGAGAAAAAAAAACAGGAAGCCGTGTCATCCAGGGATAGAGAGCATGGATTGAACTGGACAGGTTGATAGATGGAGAACAGGAGAAAGAGCCAGGGCTGGGATAAAAAACAAAAACAACCCAAACAAAACAGAGGAAACAGATTTTCAATGCTAATAAACACGCTAAACAAGTTTGCTTGGCTGTTTAAATAAAAGTGAAACAAAATAAAAATCTTTAAGGAACTGTTTAAATTTCTTCACAGTATTTAGGAAAAATAATTTTCCTTGAATATCGCTTTTCTTGAATATAATTTAGTAAATATCTACCAATCAATCAATCCCAAGCCCTTCCTAGGGAACAATGCTGGTGCCACCAAATGAGGACATGATGAAATAGCCGTGTTTGCTTTCCGGAATTAAAAGAAAATCAGTATAGATTTAATTCAAGGAGACATGATTTCATTGACAGTATTAAATTCTCTTTCCTGTATTTCTTGGAAGAAATAACATTTTCATTCCTTGAAACCAATATATATGTATCTTACTTTCTCAGAGTAATAAGTCATAGATGGCTAGTAAATCACTTCTCTCTCTCTCTCTCTTCTTTTTCTTTTCTTTTTTTTCTTTAGACAGAGTCTCACTATGTCACCCTTGGTAGAGTGAGTGCCATGACATCACAGCTCAGAGCAACCTCAATCTCTTGAGCTTAAGCGATTCTCTAGTCTCAGCCTCCCAAGTAGCTGGGACTACAGGCGCTGGCCACAATGCCTGGCTATATTTTTGTTGTAGCTGGCATTGTTCTTTGGCAGGCCTGGGCTGGGTTCAAACTTGCCAGCCCGAGGGGATGTGGCTGGCGTATTAACCACGGGATACTGAGACTTTCTTCCTTCCCTTCTCTTCCCTTCCTCTTTCTTTTCCTTCCTTCCTTCCTTCCTCCCTCCCTCCCTCCCTCCCTCCCTCCTTTTCTCCTTTCTTCCTTCCTTGGAGATTAGAGAAAAGCAAAGCTTAAAGTTTGCTTATTACATAACTATCTCAACTCTTTCGACCTTGTTCATTAGCTTTTAAAAGTTTTAGGCAGAGAAATGAAATAAGTTATAAAAACTAGGACTCTTTTTAAAATGGGAACTCAAATTACCAGTGCCCTGCCCTTATTGGGTTTCTGATGTCATGTGCTGTGGGGGACAGATTGCTTTCATATGATTGTAATCACAGCACAACCCAGCTGTGAAGCACTGTGTTATGGCTGACCTATAATATTGCCTCAGGTGACTTTTCCCTCTTTTTTTTTTTTTTTTTTAAAGAGAGAACTACAGATTACTTAACTATAGGGATGCCAGAGGCAGAAACTTTCTGTCATGCAGTGTATCCAGTTTGGCAGCACAATCTCAAGCCCATGTATTTGACCCAGCTCAGATATCAGTAATGGAGCTGGGTCGTTACAGCGAGCTGTATAGTCAGTTGAAACTACTCCTGTCTGATCAGTTCTAAGTTTGTGACAGGTGGCATGCTATATACATTCTCGGGGTAGAGAGGGAAAGAAAATAAGCAGGGCCCAGTGGTTGAAAGCCTCTGAAATGCCTATAAGCAAGGGCAAATTATTGGAGTAAAAAGAGAGGGGGAAAGAAATAGCAAAGGGCTGTTAAAGATACTTATATTCAGTTCTCATCGTTTCTGCCTTAATACTTTGTTGGTTTAATTACACGTGCATATTGTTGCAATTGCTCATTTTCCCATTCAGGCTCAGCCTCAGTGTGGATGGCTCTAATCTGCAATCTGTGGCTCTTCTGTATGCAGGTGGTGGTTGGGACCTAGGATCTTAATTTGCTTGTGGCCACCGCCTAAAACTCACTGATGCTCCCCCTGCTGGGTGGGCTGGTACTTCAGCGTTTATCATTGGTCACTATATTTTGGGACAATGCCTCCCTTCCAAATATGTTGATTAATGTATTTCTTCGTTAAACCAGTGTTTCTCAATCTTTTTTAATCTCACACCACACTTGAACCTATACTTAAACTTCTATGGCACACTTAAATTATGTTGATCAAAAAAAAAGAGTAAAAAAATGAACATATTTACTGTGCTTTGAACTTCTTTAGAAAATAATTTAATTAAGGATCTTTCAAAATTTTTGAGGGACTCCTAAGATCCTCTCACGGCACACCAGGTGGAAAACCACTGACCTGAGGGCAGCGTCTGTGGCTCAAAGGAGAAGGGCACTGGCCCCTTATACTGGAAGTGGTGGGTAAACCCAGTCCCAGCCAAAAACTACAGAAAAAAAAACAAACACTGACCTAAGCCCTAAAGACTTTGATAATCTCTGATCTCCCAGAATAAAAGAGAGAGAGAGAGGGAGAAGTGATTCCTTGGTTATCTGTGGATTATTAAAATGTATTGTATTACTCTGAGAAAGTAAATTACCTGTACACTGGTTTCAATAAGGCATGGTTTTCTGTACTTCCAAATGAACCTATGGAGGTTCAGCACAAGGGGGGAACACAAGTTGAGCCTGATACACAGCCAGTACTTCAAATTTGTCAGTAAATCGAGGCATTAATGAATTTATTTGGCAAAGCCAAACTGCTGAGTCATCTGAACATGCAGACATAGCTTGTTTATGATAGTACCAATTTCCACGCAGCATGATGTAATAGAAAGCAAACTGTTTCTATTTCCCCCAAATTAGTCAAAAATGGGCAAAACAGCTTCCACTAGTACCCATTCACCTGGTGTGGCCCTGTGGAGGGGACAGCACATAGAGACCAGTGGGCAGTTCACCTCTGGGATGTGTGATTGTGACTCATTCCACTTGTTACATGAACTGAACCTTCCCAGTCAGTTGTCCTAGAACAAAACTAAAACTATAACATGTAAGTTTTGAAGGGATTGTTTATGAAATAAAAGGTAAATGCTACATCATTTCATTAAATTTCATCAATCAGCCAAGGGATTTTTTTATGAAATAAAAGGTAAATTCTACATCATTTCACTAAATTTCATCTATCAGCTCATACATCTATGTTTTTAGAGGATATGCAAACAAGTGGTAGGAACTACCTTGGTGTGGAAAAACAGTAGGTGCTCATTAAGTTAAATAAATAAAATCAAATTGGTTAATATTTAAGAGAAGTCACAATGTGATTACATATTTTGGAAAATACTAATCTTAAAATTGCTGTAGCTTGTGGTCTCATTTTCGCCACTTACCAGTATGTGACCTTGTGATGTTATTTTACTTTCCTTAAGTTTCAATTTTTCATCTGTTAACTTAAGGTGACCAAGTCAAACCTAAGATTTCTTCTAGTCTAGAAAATTCTATGATTCTTAGATAAGTCCCTGTTACATTCCTATAATTTATTTGTAATTTTTTGTCTTTGAGATTAAACTAAAACTTTAAATAGACACTTCCTCTTCTTCTTTTTCTTTTTATAACATATGGCCAAAAATGCCATATTATTTCTAATGTCTTGCATTTGTATAAAATGAGCCAAATTAATTCATCTTAAAGATAAATATATAAAATTCAATTCTGACAACTAGAAACATTGCTGGTCTGTGATATACTAATAATTCCAGTCTGTCGGAAGGGAGCTATAAATTCATACCTTGTTCAGGGGTAGCATTTTTCTTTCCAACAAATAAAATTGTCTATTGATGAGATGAGTTAAAGTGTTTTGCATCTGAGTATAGCAGTTTTAAGCAGAGTGCTCTCTTATTTGCCCCCAACGTGGAATTGAATAGTAATAGTGGTACTCAGGGCTATGAAGAAAAATGTGCACTCTCATAAAAATGAAGCAGGAATCTGTCATATAAACACATTTATCCTGGCAGTTGGATCATGGTAATTTTTGTTGACGACCCTTTACTAGCTGTTGTGTTGATCTGTGGCCAAACGTAAGTTGTTCCAAAGAACAAGAGGGCAAATCATAAGCTGGGTGAAACCTGAGAATTGCTTGAGCAAGTGCCACATCCACCAATGTAACGGGGCCAAAAGCAGATGGAAATCACCAGACTACATCTCTATGTATGTTATGAGATTATATATATAATATATACACATACACACATATATAGGTGTGTGTGTATGTGTGTGTGTGATACATATAATGATGGCAAATCACATATATATATGATTTATGTATGTTTCTATATTAAATGATACATATAATGATATACGGGGTGGGTGTAAAGTGCGTGTGTAATTTAAATAGTTACAGCTATTTAATAAAGATACTAATTTTACAAAGGTACTAATTCCTGTGTATGCAGAACATACACTGCTCTTTGGAAGTTGGATGGAAGACTATGATATATATAAACACACACACACATATACAGGTAGCCATAAAGTTCGTGTGTAATTTAAATACTTATAGCTATAACTATTTACTTGGAAGGAAGACAATGACATATATACATATATATATATGTATACACACACACACATTCATACATATTTACATATGTAAATGGCTATTTACATTTTTAAACTGTAACTATTTAAATTACACAGGAACTTTATGGCCATCCTGTATGTATGTATGTTTATGTATATATTTATGTGGATGGATAGATAGATACCATTGTCTTCCATCCAACTTCCAAACAGCAGCATATGTTCCGTGTACACAAGGAATTAGTATCTTTATCCTTTAAGCCAGCCTCAGTGGGGCTCAAACAGGAATGGAATAGCGTCCCTAAATGCAGAATCACTAGAAGGGTCAGCTCCAACTCCTTTATTGGTAACTTTTCTTCAGTACTAATTCTAACAATTCTATGCTAATGATGCTAATTCTAGCAACAAGAACTCACCATTCAACCTAGCAAACCAAGGAAAATAACAACATATTCTGCCACGATCCTTTTCATCTTTTGATTTGTAAACAGTGAAATCATCATAATGTACTGTATTTGGGCTTCCTTCGTCCTGAACATTTTTTAAGGAAAACCTTATCTTATGAAATAGAAATAATATCTAGGTTTGTTTGGTAACCCTTACAGAAATACATTATTGCCATTTAGTTAAAAGAAAGTCATTGGGAGGAAAAATCCACCAGGAAACAGCCATCCTGAGCTATTAATAGCAGCTGTGTTCTGGGTCGCCATTTGCTAAGGGTCAGGCCGTGTGCTAAATGCTTCCAGAGTGTTATCTTATTTAATCCTTATAACCATGTGAGTCAATACAAAATTATCACTCCCATTTTACAAATAGAAATATGAATCTGAAGATACTAATCTCAAGGTCACACAGCTAGAAAAGGTCCCAGGCTTTCCTCATTTATGACCTTACTCCCTTTTGCATAAAGGACTTGAGAGAAACTAGAGCTGACCTTGTCGGACCCCTTAGTCTGAGTAAGGAATTTCCCCTGGAATAATAAAGCCAATTTCTTCCAGGTGTTAACAACAGGGAGGAAAATGCACAGGCGCGGAGCCCAGCTATTGGTCCAATCGATGTTGCAATTATCTTAAAGTTAACAGGAAGCAGCATAAGCCTAACTTGCTTTTAAGTCTCATTTTCACCAGGAGTGGGCCAATATATTGTGTTAGTTTCTTTTCTTCCTTAAATTCTCACCATTTCATTAAAACTCTTTCTCATCCTCTCTTAAAATAGGGCTTTCGTTGTCACAGAATTAATTTGCAAGATGGTATGAAAAAGCACCCAGCACTCTTGAAACAGGCCCTTTCTGAAGGTCAGAGGGGCACTTCATTTCCTGGGGTTACTCTGGACCCAGGAAACTGATACTGATCTGGAAGTTCCTGGGATGTTCTGAACACCCAAACCACAGTACAATTGTGGAAAGAGAAAGTCACAAACTGGTTTTGCGGGATTACCCTAATGGAACATTTTTTTTTTTTTAATCACAGCTGTGTACATTAATGTAACCATGGGATACAATGTGCTGGATTTATATACCGTTGAAGTATTTTCATCAAACTAGTTAACATAGCCTTCACGGTATTTTCTTAGTTATTGTGTTAAGACATTTATATTCTACATTTAGTAAATTTCATGTGTACCCTTGTAAGATGCACCGTAGGTGTGGTCCCATCAATTACCTCCCTTCCACCCATCCTCCCCCCTCCGCTCCCCTCCCCTCCTTCTCCCCTTTCCCACATATTCTTGGGCTATAATTGGGTTATAGCTTTCATATGAAAGCTATAAATTAGTTTCATAATAGGGCTGTGTACATCTCTTCCATTCTTGAGATACTTTGCTAAGAAGAATATGTTCCAGCTCCATCCATGTAAATATAAAAGAGGTAAAGTCTCCATCTTTCTTTAAGACTGCATAATATTCCATGGTATACATGTACCACAATTTATTAATCCATTCATGGATCAATGGGCCCTTGGGCTTTTTCGATGACTTAGCAATTACGAATTGGGCTGCAATAAAAATTCTGGTACAAATATCTTTGTTATAATGTGATTTTTGGTCTTCTGGATATAGACCTAGCAGAGGAATTGTAAGATTGAATGGTAGGTCTATTTTTGGATCCCTAAGTGTTCTCCAAACATCTTTACAAAAGGAATGTAGCTACTTACCCTTATTTGACCTTTGACAAGCCAATTAAAGACATTCAGTGGGGAAAAGATTCCCTATTTAACAAATGGTGCTGGGTGAACTGGCTGATGACCTGTAGAAGACTGAAACTAGACCCATACCTTTCACCATTAACTAAGATAGACTCACACTAGATTAAAGATTTAAACTTAAGACATGAAACTATAAAAATACTAGAAGAAAGTGCAGGGAAAATTCTTGAAGAAATTGACCTGGGTGAATATTTTATGAGGAGGACCTCCCCGGCAATTCAAGGAGCATCAAAAATACACTACTGGAACGGGGAAGGGGGGGGGTGGGGTGGGGGGAGTATAGGTGGAGGGAGGGCAATTGGTGGGATCACACCTACGGTGCATCTTAGCAGGGTACTGGGGAAACTTATTAAATGTAGAGTATCAATGTCTTTATATAGTGATCAAGAAAATGCCATGAAGGCTATCTGTTAACAGTACGATCAAAACATTTCTGAATGTATATGAATCGTGCCCTATGATTGCACCAATGTACAGAATTATGATTCAATAAAATTATAAAAAAAAAAAACAAATTTACTGACCTGACTGACTGTGAGCTATGACAAAGGTAAAAGGTGCAAACCTTTTTTCTAATAGAAATAAAATTCTTTCTTCAAAAGTATCCAGAAGACTAAAATGTAAAGGAGAGGAAAGCATATAAACTCCTGCTGATGCGGTAGCCAGTAGGTTCATCCACTCATAACCTCTATGCGCACACCTATTCTTCCAATACCCTCAGAAGATGACATGCAATTATATATATATATATATATCAAGGTTTAGAAATCACTAGTCATGTCTTCTCATGGATCAGAAAACAAAGGGCCAGAAAGTCCCAGTGACTTTTTAGTCAAATTCAAAGGAAAAATTTAAAAATAACAATAAGATATTAACTCCCTCCAAAAAAATGTGAAAAATTATAAGTGAATCTCACTACTTGACATAGAAATCTTCTTCCTTAATATCCAAATGGTTCTTCCAAAACTGACTGTGGAAAGAATATGGATTTCTATTCCAAATATATATTGATCAAATTCTATTTATGGAAATTTGGGTTGTTTGTTAACTGATCTGAGCCTTAGTGTTCTCATCGCTATTGAATGGATAAAGATACCTGTGTCCCCAGATCACTGAGATAATTATATGAGTTAACAGGTGGTGCATACAAAATGCTTTAACAGCTGTATCATAGTCAGTGCATAAAACTATTTTTTTTCCTTTCCTGTCTCCTACCTTTCATTCTGTACACAGAGACCTAGAAGTCTGAGTGCCATGTTTATCATTCAAATGCAATCCTCTCCAAAAAGAGTCACCAATACTCAAAATAATCTGTTACCACAAATCCAAAAAAGTTCACAGTGATCAGCCATTTAAAACCCACAAAGCAAATAAATACTATAAGGAGCCGCAAATAAAGCTGAAAATAGTTAAAACCCATATAAATTTGCATCAAAAATATCACTTCCCTCTGACATACCTCAAACATTTATCAATCTTCTCTCTAAAATTCTATTAGAAATTTCCTATGTACTTCTAGGAGTTGTATGACCCAAAACTTTTTCTAGACATTCTCTGGCCTGGTTTCTCACTCCCAGGCAGACTTTCCTGGGTGATAATGCTGAAGCCCGGTGTAGGGCTGTCTGATACCTACCTCCTCCAATTCCCAAATCAAAGTGTTCCTAGAAATCTAAATAGTGTTCCTGTAGAACAGTGGTTCTCAACCTGTGGGTTGCGACCCCTTTTTAACAATGAAAATGCACTGTGGCATTAGGAAGGTCAAGAACCACTGCTGTAGAAGGAAAACATCCACAGAAAACTTAGAGTATGAATCTCTCAGGCCTCACCTGGAATTCATTTGACAGCTTCAGGAGCAGGAAAGGGGAAAGGAGGGAAAGAAGAGAAACATGTGGATTAAAAATGTTCGGAAGCAAACTAGAAGAGAGTAGCATAGTAGAGTCCAAAAACCAATTTTCCCTGCATTCGTAAGGGGTTAAGAGGTCACATGTTGGCAAGAGAATGACGCTGAATGTTCAGGTAGCCCCAGTTGCTTCACCCTGCTCACCTCACAAGCACAAACCTGAGAACATTCTATGCATTCAAACCTTAGAGCCTCTCTAAGGCTTCTTAATTCTCATTTTTGAAGGAAGGATGCAAAAAAATGAAAATTTGATACAATTTTAGGAGATGAAGTTTCCCCATTGAGTATTCCCCTTAGGTATTCCTGCAATGCCTCTACTTAAAACCCACCATTGGTTCACCATTTTCTTAAGCTGGTAGCAATCAATCAGATGTATTTACTGTGTACAACACGGAAGAACCTGGAAGACATTATATTAAGTAAAATCAGAATGACAAACCCCACATAATCTCTTTTATATGTGGAATCCTAAAAAAGTTAATCTCAGAGGTAAAGAAAGAGTAGAATGGTGGTCAGTACAGGCTGGGTAATTGGAAGGTAGGGAAGGAGACGAAGGGATTTTGGTCTGAGAATACAAAATTTCAGTGAGATCGGAGGAGTAATTTCAAGAGTTCCATTGCACACCATGGTGACCACAGTTAACAATTTCGTGTGCTCTTGAAAATTCTGAAGGAGTAGGGAAGATAATAACTATGAGAGGTAATGCGTATGTTAACTAGCTAGGTACAGTCATTCCACAATGTATGTGTACTTCAAAACAATATGTAACATAGGATTCACCTTTCTCTTGGACTATAAACTAAACTTCTTACCCCGGGCCGGGTGCCGAGGCTCAAGCCTGTAATCCTAGCAGTCTGGGGGGCTGAGGCAGATAGATTGCTTGAGCTCAGGAGTTTGAGACCAGTCTGAACAAGAGTAAGACCCCATCTCTATTTAAAGTAGAAAAAACTAGCCAGGCATTGTGGTGGGCGTCTCTAGTCCCAGGTACTCCAGAGACTGAGGCAAGAGGGTCACTGGAGTCCGGACGTTAAGGTTGCTGTGATCTGTGATGCCACGTCACTCTACCCCAGGCAGCAGAGTGAGACTATGTCTTAAAAAAATTTTTTTAATTAAAAAAATAAACTCCATACCATGGCCAAAAAGCCCATATGATTTGGTCCCTGCTTGCCTTTCCTGCCTCGTGTTTTGCCAGTCCCTCCTTTAATATGGTATGTTCCAGACATACTTAATTTTATGTTTTCCCTCCCTCTCTTGGTTGTTCTTCATTCTTTCTCTTTCCCTACCTTTCTTTCTCTCTCTCCTCCCCCTTTCACTTTTTCTTCCTCTAGCCCTTCCCCCTTCCCTTTCTCCTCTCCTCACTCCCTAGTCTTACTGGTCTCCCTCTCTCCTCACTCTGTTAACTTTCATAACTCATCCTAAATTCTCAGACCTCATCATAAATGCCACCTTCCTTGGAAAGTCTTCCCAACCATCCCAAAACCATATTAGACAATCCCACCAGACTCTACACTTTCCTGATTCTGAGCAAATGACACTTGACTTGCTCCATCTCTCACATGACACTTAGTCCCAGGAAGTCAAAGGACATACCTGTTTTGGTCATCACTTGCTATATCAGAAGTGTATGAGAAAAGAAGGAAAACCAGAAGCAAGGATAGCTGGGGGAAAAGGCATAAGAAAAGGAAGAGAGAAAGGGAGAAAAGAAACTAATTATAACAAGGGTAAGATCTCATTATATCAGACCTTCCACTTCTGTCTCCTACTATTTTTAAACTGAAATACCACTGATTAGACAATAAGTAAATGGCCTAAAAATCAGTGGAAAAAAACATGAAGATGAGAGTTGCAATCCTGGCTCTGCCACCAACTCACTGTATGGCCTTGATCACCAGGCAATTGTTCTACTCACCTCTTAGTTTCCTCTTCTGTAAAAAGTGAAGGTAAGACTAGTCCGTACCTAAGTTCACCTCCATGTCTTGCAATGTCTGATTCTTTCATGGAGCATGGGTCAGATTGAATACAAATGGAGCTTGGTGAAAATATCAAATATTACCGCCCACCTCCCTCTCATGGATGCTTGAACCAAGACATTGAAGACTATCAGAGTTATAAAACTTTATTTCAACCTTTTCAGGGTACTGCCTGGGAAACGGAGCCCTCAAAGGACATAACTGATGGATCAGAGGCAGGATGTGAACTATAGCCTCTTTCTCAGTGACTTCACCAAAACAGGTCCCCTAAGTGGTCATGATAAGCTACTGTTCTGTCACCCAGGTCCTTACTCCAGTCCTGCCTGAAGCATTTAGGCCTGACTTTTGTGCCCTTGGTTTTCTCCCATTCTCACACACACACACACACACACACACACACACCACTCACATTTCCTTCTTTACTCCGTCACATCACTTCATTTATTGCACAGGAAAGTTGAGGTTGAAATATTTCTCACCAAGTCACGCATAATTGGTTTAATGTCTCAGTCTTTCAAGAGCATTTGCATTTTAATAGGGGCAATATTTTATTAGCATTAATGTTAATTATTAAGTAAAATAGCTTTTGTTTTTATGGCACTTTAGAGTTTACAAGGCACATTTACATATAACATCAAATTATATACTCACAAAGATGAAGAGAGGAGCATAATTTTATTAAAAGAAAAAAGGTACTTTGAATTATATTTTCTTCCTGTGGTATGACTCTGCCCTTAACTTGAGAAGAGTATTTAAATAGATGTATTATATGCAAATGCAGAAAGGTTCTGAACTCTAGATGATCTGTACAATTAGAAGAGGTTATAAGGTATTGCTACTTCGATAGAAAATTTGCATTTTGTCATTATAAACAAAAAATGTTTATTATAAAAAATTTTTATATAATGAAGTTTTACCTGAAAAGAGAATTCTTCATATGAATTTTTATTGGAAGAATAATCAGAAATCATTAACCAAAAAGTTGGCTTTCTATTCGTGATGCCATACCCATTAGATTAAGATTAGCGATATTCTCCTCTGGTTGCATATCTTATTGAACAGCTATCGCAAAATTGCAACAAATTAAGAAGTTAGAAGTGGGAAATATTGGCAAAAAAGTCAGATGAAATATAATTAAGTGTCAATCTTGGGTAGCAAGCAGCAAAGATGAAAAAAAGGTTAAACTGTGTGGCAGGAGCATAAATGCTGCTCTGTATCTCCAGTATGGACTGAAGGAGTCACCTTCCCCCCATGATGCAACATTCCAAGGAGTTCAAGCAAAAGCAGAAGTCAAACTCCTTTTTTGTTCAAAATGTTCAGCTTCATTCAATAATTACTAGGAAGAAATATAAGTTGAATGAAGTGAAAAAAATGAACCTGATAGGAACAAATACACAGATGACCTATTCATTGGATTTAATAGATATAGACCTTTTAAAATTGTGTTAATGAGTTCAAGAACATAGGTGACAAGATGTGGAACATTGTCAAAGAACTGAAACCTATAAGAAAAAAATCAAATGAAAATTCTAGAACTAAAAAAAAAACCACAATAACTAAAATATTGTGACAAATAGAAATATTTTAGTCACCTGGGAGATATGACAGTAGAAAATCTCCCTATTGAAGCACAGGGGAAGAAAAAGTATTGAAAAATTTAAAAAGGATTGAAGAAAACAATCTACATAGAAAACTAACTAGAAAACAGTTGTCATAAAACTTTATTTCAACCTTTATACTAATTATACAACCATTATACTAATGTTAAACTAAACACTCTTGTAGGCAAGAATCCATTTTAAACATAAAAGAAATATTTGTAATGATTTGAAAAATCAATCCACTAGGAAAAATGTGGCCATTCTAGATGTGTATGCACTTAATAACAGTTTCAGAATCTATAAAGCAAAAATTGATAGAACGATTAAGAGAAGTAGACACAACTACAACCATACTAAAAAAATTTAATACACCTCTCTGAAGTTGATAGAAAAAGAAGGCAAAAAAAAATAAAAAAAAATTAAGGACCAAAAGAATACACTGACCTAATTCTAATTTATGGAACACTGAATACAATAATAACATTCCTTTAAAGTACACACAAAAAATATTTGCCTAAGTTAATCATATGTTATATCGCAATGTAACTAAAATATGTTTTATTATGAGATAGATTACAAGTAAAAAATTAATAGACAACTAGAAAATCCTCCAGTGTTTGAATATTAAGCAATAGTCTTCTAAATAACACATGGTTTAGTGATAAATCAAACTGATATTAGAAAATGTGTTAACTGAGTGATATTAAAAATGTATTTTACTCACAATAAAATAATAAATATGATAAATGAGGTTATGGATATGCTAAGTGCCTTGATTTGATCATTAGACTATGTAAACATGTACAAAAACATTACATTATACCCCATAAATATGTCATTCATTATGTTAATTAAAAATAAAACGCTACACATAATATGCATATAAAATATATATATATATAATTGTGATATTTGGCTAAAGTTGCAAATATATTAGATAAGAGATGAAAACTCCTCATAAGCCCAAAGAAAATAAAAGCTAAGGAAACAAATAATTAGGACAGCAGCGAAATTAGTAAAGTAAAACCCAAACATGGAATAGGAGAATCACGGAAAAGTTGACTCTTTAAAATGACAGTTTATATGGATTAATTCATCAAAATATTAATAAGAATCAGAAAGAGAAAAAGAGATACAAAACAAATTACCAACATAAGGAATTAAAATATAAATGTTTCATATCTAGAGATTAAATTACAAAATAACTCAGATAAAATATAAAAGTTTTCTGATAACAAATTTTACAGTTTAGACATAATAAATCAATTGCCAAGAAAAGCACAAATGAAATAGAAAATCTGAATAATGCTATGTCTATTAAAGAAATTGAGCTCGTATTTGAAGATCTTTTCACAAAGTTTTTTTTTTTAAGATCAACAAATTAAAATTTAAAATCCTTACTTCAGAAGAAACCATGATGATTACAAGGGACAAGCCACGGCATGGAATAAGATACTTGGAATTCTTGTGTCTGACAAAGGACTTAACTCCAACTTATATGCATAATCTCCTCAATCAATAAGCAAAAGATAAGCAGTAGAAAAACTTGAGAAAAAATATTAATTGGCACTCCATACAGAAAAACACCCAAGTAGAGTGTCCAGTAAGGAAAAGGTATTCACACTCACAAAACAAAAGGGTAACGGACATTCAATTTACAACATGATACCACTACTTGCCCACTAGAATGTCTAAAATTAAAATATGGCCAATGCCACCCAGCATCCATGAGAATGTGGACCCTAAGAACATCCCTGCCCTGCTTATAGAAATATAAGTTGCTCCAACTTTAGATAAGATTTTGGTGGTATCTCTCGAAGCTGAACACAGGATTTTCACTTTGAGGGATAAAACCAAACTATATACTGACCAGGATTAGGTACATGAATTCCCAAAGGATATAAACAAGGGTGTCCGTAATAACAACTGTGAAAAATTGCAAATGGTTTAAATGTCTTCAGCAGTGAAATAGATAAATAACAATGTATACTCATATGACAAAATAATACATACTAAGAGTGTGGATAAACCATTGCTATACACATCACATGGCCAGAAACACATCAGAAACACAGTGCAGAGCAAATGCAGCTAGACGCAAAGGAATATGTGTCCTCTGACTCCATTTACCTGAAGTTCAAAACAAGCAGAATTAAAAGTCAGGGTGAGCAAGTGGGGGGAAACAAGCATGGAGAATCTTCTGAAACTTTGGTCACATGCTACTTCTTGAGCTAGGTACGAGGGATCAGGTGTGTTTATTTTTGAAAATTTGTCAAGCATTACTTTCATAATTTGTATACTTTTCTGATGTTGTTTTATAAAATAAAATACATTGTTCACTAAGAGGCTTGCTTATACACTAATTTGCATACCTTTCCAAAATCTTACCACATCTCGTCTCTAGTCTCTTGGACCATTTAATATTTACCCCATTTTTTAATATTGCTTGCTCGAGACACTACTGCTAACTGAATCCCCAATATGATTTTATTGTGCTACCAAACAGGAAGATAATTTTTTAATTTTTTAAAAGAATGGCTCTGTATCTACCTAGTGTTAAATATATTTTACTTAATACTATATATTTATAATATACTATGAGATTAATATTGTTAAATATATTATATTAAATATAAGTCAAATTTAATATCACAACATGCAAATTTAAAAGATTATAACATGGAAAGTAATATCCTTTCTTTAAAAACTAAGATTTAATAGCCAGATACAATGGCTCACACCTGCAATCCTAGAAATTCAGAAGACTGAAGTAGTAGTATTGCTTGAGGCCAGGATCTCAAGACCAGCCTGGGCAACAGAGCAAGACTCTCATCTCTAAAAGAAAAAAAAAACAATCAAAAACTAGCCAGGCATGGAAGCTGAGGCCAAAGGATCACTTGAGCCCAGGAGTTCAAGGCTGCGATGAGCTATGATCGCACCACTCCACTCCAGCCTCAGCAACAGGGTAAGTCTTCATCTGAAAAAACACAAAAGTGAGATACAATAAAAGAGCTGGAATTAATAATAAAAATGTTAGGAAATTTAAAACAATACCAAGAAAATTTTCAAGTTACAGAATCATTTATCCCTGAGTTACAATGCCAGGGACCTACAGATTCAACTCTCCTGATTAAAAAGAAACTAAAGGTTCTTCTAATCAGAACCTAGCTGCAAATTTAAAAAGAAGAAAACACAGGAAGTCACCTCATCTCTTCTGTTTCTTTACCTGGTGAATCCTCTCCTACAAATTGCCCTATTCCTGATCAGCCAACTAGCAAACATATGAAAGCACCAGCTATCGTCAGCCCCTAAACCACCCCATGAACACCAAATTTTCCTTTCACTTGAAATCCTACTCTACTGGGCCTCTACTCCACTGGGCCTCTCAAACACAGCTATTTCATGTCCCAAGCACATGTGGAACATGGAACATCCGTAGGCTCATGATTCCAAATGCACATCTGCCTTTGAATCCTGGCCCCCAAGACTATCTCCTTGCAACAGAACCTAGTCTGGAAACAAAACAAATGTTTTTTTCTAGTGGGGGTTTTGGAGAGCAGAGGAAGAGAGCTGGAAAGGAGAAGGAGAGTTAGGGGCTAGGAAACCAACAAAATGTGGTTCGTTTTCAGGAAGCTGCTAGGTTGGATCTTTCAGAGCAACTCAAATTTTCTCAAGATGCATTTTTTTCCTTTGAGGTCCCCCACTCCGGATACCCCAGTGCCCTCCTTTCAGCTCTGGCCCTTGCATCACCACCCTCCAGGGGAAAGAGCCGTGGCATGGCAGTGGTCACAATTCTCTTGGATAAGCTTTACCGTAATCTTCATAAACCTCAATGCTCAAGGTGCAGAGGGAGATTGGAGGAAACTTATTTTTCCGTTGGTTTCTCTCTGGCTGCTGTGGCTAATCATTCCTAGAACAGGAAGCTGGAGAAATGTAGGTGGGAGACACTCTTCTGACCAGTCAGGTTGCCTCACCCTTCCAGGGTACAACTGATTAGGAAAAGCTTCAAAATTACATAACCTCCTTCCTTAGGGGTGGTTTCTCATCAAAAGGTGAATGGGCACTTCACCCCTGAGAACTGCCCTCCCCTGAGAAACAGGACAGGAATCTCTTGTTTGTATGTTAGTATTGGCGCCTGCCTCATAGCAACGCCCCAATGGGCAAGAAAATGAGATCCATTCATTCATTCAACAAGAATTTATTGAGTGTCCACTATTCTAGGTATTGGAATGTATCAGTAAACAAAATGAAGCATTCTACCCTGTTGGACTCATATTCTAGTGGAGGGAGAAAGAGCTAAACCATAATAAATAAGTCAATTACATAGTATGTTAGAAGGTAATAAATTAAATCAAGAAAAGCAGAGCAGAGACAAGTGGTTAGGGGGTGGGGATGTTTCATTTTTAACAGGGAACAAGGAAGGCCTAGAGAAGATGACATCTGGGCAAAGACTTGAAGGAGACAAGGGCGTCAGTGTGTGACTGTCTAGAGGAACAGTGAAGGCCTAAGGCAGGTGTGTCCCTGGTGTAATTGTCAGGGTGGGAAGAGCTCATTGAGCAAGAGAGAGAATAGTAAGAGATGATGTCTGTGGTGTGTGGGCATGGGGGGGTGTCAGATAAGAGAGGAGTGCAAGCAATTTTAAGGACTTCAAGTTATTAGAGTGAATAAAATGTCAGCCATTACTTTGCTTAGCAAAAGAATGATAGAATCAGAGCATTTACCCTGGCACTCACTTTGGGGTGAGAACAGACACAGAAAGAGCCTTCAAACCTCTCACAAAGGTCTGTGCTAGAGCCCCTGGATCAAATCTGATGGCCCACAGACCCACCCATCCTCGTGATCTGGATGGGGGCGCACAGGGAGGGCAGCAGTTTCTATGTTTAACATAATTGAAACCATTCAACGGAGCCATCAAGAGTTGAGAAGCAACTTGGAGTTTCTTTTCCTGAAAAAGGAATGGCTTTACCTTAAGTCACTCCCCTCTCCCTTCTTCAATCTTCCCTGTGAGCAAAGAGGTAATCTACAGCCTCCAAGCACAGCAAAGCTAAGTGGCTACTCTGGATGGACCCTAATGCCATTAACTCATACTGCAACTTCCAGAGCCAGCCACCCATGCTGCCTGATGGAATGCAATCTCTTGTGAAAGATCCTGACAGACACAGTCCGCAGACTTTTATTTCATTAATGTGTTGGGCTAGGGGAATTCTCCTAAGTCTATCAGTTCATTTTGAACAGGGCTACCAGCCTCTGAGCGAGGAAAGAAGTTTATTGCTCTGAAGTCATGAACCCTGGGAGAGACGGACATATTGAAAGGATTCCAAGGACAAACATCACTCTGACCTTGCCCACCCCCAAATCTCAACAAATCATAGCAAGAAGGTGAAACTATACTTGGAAATCTACCTGATGAGAAATATTGGCCTTTGTATTTTAGAGCAAAAAGTCATTTAGTTAGCTTCAACTGTAACTAGTAGTTGTATTTTGTTAGAACTGTACAGCATTGTAAAAAAAATATTATGTAGTGCCAACATTTATAAATTGGGATATCTCACACATATCGGGAAAAAGTTGTGTTTCCTGCTCCTCTTTAAAAATATAAATATCTGGCAACACCACGCCTGTATTCCAACATGGCTGGAGTTGAATAGCAGCTTTCCCCGTAGACTGGGCAGATGGTCTCCATTTCGTGCCAACTCCTGCCACTCACTATTACTTATTTCTGGCCCATTTCACTTATTATAGTTCTAAAGTTGTCAAGCCCTCATTTGATCTAATATTCTCTATACAAAATGTAGAAAACTGAGTCCTAGACAAAGGGAGACAATAGGATCTTCAGTCAAAGATCAGTCACCATCACCCCCCCTAAAATGCATGAGCCTAAAAATAAAACCCCTCTCAGGAATTGAGTTTACATAGGCAGGTCCTTGATTATGTTTTACGATCATTTTTAATTTAACTTTTATTCTTACCCAATCAGTATCTCCCATTGAGCTGCATCTTGAGCTAAAGGCTTAAAGAAGCAACCCCCAATCTTTTCCAGAGTTCATGGAAGCCGTAAAGCCACCAGGTTCCAGAAAAGTTTCCCTGGAAGCTGCTAGAATCCCACTCACCCTGCATAGCAACACTTGGACATTGGACATTACCTGCCATGCTCCCTCACTGGGGTTATTAAAAACCTGTGCCTATGACTTGGAAGTACCTACCTGTGACCTTTCCATTTGGTAAATGCTGCCATCCCCCATCTTGGACACACAGAGACCCAGGCTGCTGTTATTTGCCCATTCTCACTCTCCTCAGCAAAGTTCTAGATCTTAGTGCATTACAGTTTTCTCCCTTTCCCTGGGGAACTTCCAACATTAGGCTTTGCTATAACAGGGGAAGAAAAGAGCTCTGTAAATCAAGAAGGTAACAGAAGGATTTAGGGGATCAGAATGCTTTCCTACTCATTCATTCATATCACTAACCCCTACTGAACACCTGCTGGGCTGAGTGTTTAAGAGATCTAAATGTAACTAACACACCTGCCCTGCTCTTAGGAAGCTCACAAAATCAAGTCCCAATCAGTCAGCATAATGCAAGTGATGATTAAGGGGACTTTCTTAAGCCTCAATTTTCTCATGTTAATGGAAGGATCCCACCAACTTCCACACAGTCTGTGAAGAACAAATGAGAAAAATGAACGTTAACATTCTTTATAAACTAGAAAGCACAATTTTAGCACCTGATTACCATCTCATAGTACTTGTGCTCAAGGTTTCAAACCATTGCAGAGAGGGCTTTTAAGTAAATAAACGTGGAGGAAGGGAACTCTTTTTCTTAGAGCAAAAAAGCAAACTAACAAATATAGAAAGGATGATGGAAATAGAAAACAACCATTTGGCAACTGCCATAATAATAATCGATTCAAGCAAGAACCATCCACGGATGACACAACTTGTGGCTGAAAGTGTGAGGAGTAACAGAATGTTTACATTATAAAGCATCCTCTGACAAGGTACTTATTAATTACAAAGGGAAAAGCTTGAACAAGTCTTTACAGTAGCCTTTACTGTAAGTGGCAGACACCGGCTTAATCAAATAAAGTCAACATCACCAGTAATGAGAGTTGACATCACGTGCCTCCTGACAGTGCATGGACAAGGACATCACATCATTTCTATGACATTCCAGCTGAAAATACGTGGTCTGAATCTAATCATAAGGATATACTGGAGAAACTCAGACTGAGGAACAATTTGTAAAAAACCTCCCCTGTACTTTTCTAAAATGTCATTGCCATTAAAAACAGAAAACTAGACTCGGCCCCTGTGGCTCAATAGGCTAAGGCGCCAGCCACGTACACCTGAGCTGTCGGGTTCGAATCCAGCCCAGGCCTGCCAAACAACAATTACAGCTGGAACCGGAAAAAAAAATGGCGGGACATTGTGGCAGGCTCCTGTAGTCCCAGCTACTTGGGAGGCAAAGGCAGGAGACTCACTTGAGCCCAGGAATTGGAGGTTGCTGTGAGCTGTGATGTCACAGCACTCTATCCAGGGTGACAGCTTGAGGCTCTGTCTCAAAAAAAAAAAAAAAAAAACAGAAAACTATTCCAGATTAAAGAAGACAAAAGATACAGAAAGAAATTCAATGCATAATCCAGTGTTTTCCTTTGCTGTAATAGCATATAGCAATTGGGACAATTGGTAAATTCAAGTGAGGGCTATAGATTAGGTAATAGATTTGTGCTAATTTCCTAGTTTCGATGATTAACAGTAGTGGCTGTATAAGCAAATACCTTTATTTTCAGAAAGTACACACAGAAGTTTTTATGAATTAAGAGCATCATGTCTGTACCTTACTCTCAAATAATTCCATAAAAAAAATGGCATTACCTGAAAAAATATGGTATTATATAAAAAACATGGCATATGGAATATATGGTGCAAATATATTAAATTAAACAATGTTGGTAAATTATTAACATTGGGGTAATTCCTTGTACTAGTCTCTCAATTCTTTAATGTCTGAAATTTTGGTGAAAAAAAATGTTTAAAAGCAATAGCAATAAAGAGGTACAAGGCCAATACCTTTAACTGGGCTAGAACCAGCACAAAGTATAACCGAGGGGTTGGGGGAGGCTTCCTGGAAACCCAGATGCCAAATGTGCTTTACCCATTTTTCATCCCCGTCTCCGGGGCTTCTGACAAGATGTCAGATGATGCTAAATGGGCTCATTCCCTCAGTGATGGTTTCCCATAACTAAGCAGTGTTGTTAGAACTAGCTATCATTGCTGACCCAGCTGGGGTCTTAAAATTTTATCTCCTGGAACCTGCGGTCCTCATTGCCTCTTCCATTACTGCTAGAAGATAGCAGGCTACCTTGGCTGCGGTGTGTTGCGGCACAGCAGATAGATCCTGCAGAAATCTTGCTGCACGTTTGCCCCTAGTGCCATACGCGCGGTGTGATGGCTGGCTGTTGCACGAGGCTGACTCTTCGTACATCATTTGGGCCATTTGGGTCAGCACCTATCTGTCCTGGAAGAAACTGGCTAAATCAACCCAGGCAAGGACCCTTTCCATTCTGGGGAGTCATGAAATGGCCAGCCTCAGAGAATGGACACAATGTAACCTACCACCACTGCAAGGACCAGTGACCAAAGGACTAAACTGGACAAAAGAAACAAAAAATTTGTCTCCTCTCTTCATCCGGTTAAGACTATCTTGGGAAAGTGCAAGAGTGCCCCCTTCTGCCCAGAGGTGGAAATGCTCTATTAGCCCTGCACGCAATTCAGCCTCAAGAGGGTTTGAAATCAATTCTGCTTCCAGAGCACACATTTTTAAACACTATGCCACAATTATGCCCCCTAAGCCATACTTAAGACTTCACCTTTATTATCTCATTTAATCCCCTCAACTACCTCTATAGCCAAGCAGAGTAGGGATCGTCACACCCTCTAACAGGTGATTTGAAACAGGTACATTGACAATCAAGTTGCTCATCCAAAGTCAGAAAGCCTCTCCTCGGAAAGCCTCAGAAACTCCATCCCGGAAATTCAGTGGCTGCAAAGACTGGCTGCTAACTTCCCCAGCACCTATATAACTATATAGGTGATATTCCGTGCTTCTGGGTCATCCTCCCCAAAACAATGGCTGGGGGACAATGGGAAGCCAGCAAAGGCACTTTTCCACAGTGACATATGTCACTTTAAGTCAAAAATGCAGATTATCAGTTTTCCTGTTGGGGTCTGACCTGCCTGGAGCTGTTTTCTTAGTTTCTCAGGAAACCATTTTTCTTCACTCCTTCCCCTGGGTGGAAGCTGCCATCAGATCCAAAGAGAAAAGTTAACTAGACCTGTGCCTGGCAGTTTGATCTGTCACAAGGTTCAAGCCTCTCACCTCACTCTGGGAACAACACATTTCAAAGGGGAGGTCAGGTGCTTCTTCAGGGACCCGCGAATTTCCTACACCTGGAGTTTGCCAGCAGAAGCAAGGCGTAGGAATTCCGCTTTTCATCTGGTAGACATGGGAAATACATGTACGTTTGTTTGCACATAGAGCCACCTACTATACAAGATTTTTTATAGTAAAAGAAAAAAGACAGTATAAATATTTACCAATAGAGGAACAGTGAAATAAACCATGACACATCTCCATTAATGAATACTAAGGATAAGTTATAAAGCACTAGGTGGATTTCTATGTAATTTCAAAGACAAGTCTGAGCAATATAATAATGAGAAATGAAATGATTTAATTCATGTTAAAACATACACATACTAAGGTACCCATCATGTATATATAGAGACATAGACGCTCTAACAAGATGTTAATACTGACTTCCTCTGAGAAAAGTTCAGGGGTTTGGAGGCGACAGCCCAAAGAGGACTTCAAGCTCACTGTGATATTTTACTACTTATGTGAGTATTAACATATAAGAATGCATCATGTGTTAGATACACAAATGAACATTGGGTTTTTTTCCTTAAACTTCAAGATCTTTTTAAATGGAGACTTTAAATGTCAACTGAGGCAGGGAGACAGCTTCTGTTTTTCCCAGACCAGCCACTATAAACAGCAACCAAAATGAAACCCCTAACAGCTCAAATACTTGATAGGATCTCAGGAAGATGGATCAAAATATCAGCTGGAGTATTGGACCAGAAAATGACACTGAAGGCCCTTCAAGTGCAAAGATTTACAGTGCAACATGTATATTCATGCACCATGCAATGTTAAGGCCTGGCTCAAGCTAATAAAGAAGCACATTCATAAATGTGTGGGTCCTCCTCAAAAGAGACTTTTCTGTTAGTGGGGAAGAGAATGGGCTTTCATGGCCAATTAAACAGAGTCCACAGTCAGTTTCAGCTGCTTTCTCCATCTTCTGGGCATACACAAATGCATTCAGTGCAATGATCCAGTTGTCTAGGATGACCTGCACATAGCTGACAGCAGTTAAAAATCCCTCACTAGAATATCAGGAGATTATGGTTTCAGAAGGTGAATTGCTGAGAAAAACAGAAAAACCATCACCTTTTACCCACCCACTTCAAGTCCGGAGACTGTTTGGTATGAAATTGTATTTATCACTCAGGGGAGGAGGCTTGACAGACTTAACGTTCTACAGTGACTATGCTTACCTTGAAAAAATACAGTTTAATTTTATCGTTGTAGTGTTTGTCATCTTGAATAAACAAACTCCAGAGGGTCTGTTCATAACAGGTAATGCTGCTAAAACACAGAAATGTTCTGTGAATTGCTTAGAAGGAGGAATTAATGAATTAATGGGGCTAAAAAAATGAGTCGAGAAGAAATAGAAAAAGTATTACACTCGGACATGGAAGACTAGGGTTTGTCGCTCAGCTCTGCTACTCACTAATTGTGAGCAACACAGCAAACAACCTCTCTGTGCCAAAGTTGTCATTTATAAAATGAGTATATGGCTAAGGTACAACTAGTCACGATGTTGTCATACAACACTAATAAAATAGCTATCATTAGCACTTGTTCAAAAAAGAAGAAACTGAGACGCAAAGGGTTAAGTGAATTTCCCAAGTACACACAGCTAATGAGTGGCAGAACCCTGCTTCAAACCCAAGTACGGGCCAGAGTGGCACAGGTTCTGTCATGCTCCTGTCCCTACAGATGTGTTGGGTTTAACACTGGCTCTCTGAATTCCACCCATCCCAGGCTCCCATCCTCCAACGCTTAACATAGAATTTAGCATGTAATAGGTGCTCATCATTTATTTGTCGTGTGAACTAATTCGTGCATCCATGAATGAATGAGCTAATAAATGGTTGATTCGTCCACAAATATTATTAGTGATATGAGTAATACACGGAACATGATTGTTTCAAGTTCATGTCAAAAATATATTTCTCCAAATTTGATGTGTTTCACATGTCAATGAGTGTATACATGTTTGCATCTGCCGTGTGTGTGTGTCAGAAAGAAAGAGAACATGAGATCAAAATAAAGATAAAAACAATGACATGATGCAAGCAGCCCCCCTTGGTAGAAGGATGCCAAGCACCTGCCTTTGGAAACCCCGGCAGCTCTCTGGGCAGTAGTCCCTTCTACACCTCAGCTGACAGGCTTTACTTTGAATTGCAGAGAGAAATGTTTTTGAGGAGCAATTCTAGCTCCTTCCTCCATTAGCATTTGATGCATAGAAAAAGTCAAGCTTGCAATTGGATCTATTTTCTGCATTTCCAGGGTTTTGGCTCAAAGTGCAGCAGCAGAGAGCTCTATGATCAAATAACCAATGTGATCAGATAACCTTTCATTATACAATAAAGGCCACGGCGCCTGCCTCCACCTTGTCGTCCTGGAGAAAGGTGGTCTGTGAAATGCTGAACTGCTAAGGCTGGCTCGGAAATGCAGCTCTGGCCTCTGAGACGACACCCAGTTGCCTTTTCCATGTACAGTTTATGTTTTCAAAACCTCGATTCTTCTGTTTCCTCTCAGCTATAGATTTTAGGACGGCCTGGAAAATTTAGTGACTTCATAGAGAGTTCACAGTCACAAGTCCCATTCTTACCCCACCACTTACAAGCTATGTTTTGGAGGAAAGTTCCTCAACCTCTCTGAGCCTCAACCTTCTCTGTGAAATGGGAATAATGATACTCAGAGGCTCAAATAAGTAGCATATGTTCAAGTGCAGAATGCTAATCAACAGAAACAGTCAGCAAGCTGAAGGAGGAGAGTGCTAGCTATTTAACAATTAAAAATATAGAAGGTTTGGTTATGTAAAAGGACAGAGTGGGTTTTACAGAAAATAGGTGGCCATGCAATTATATTGCTCTTCAAAGCCAGCTTAAGCATCACATCCTTAAGAAGCTTCCCCTGGCCCACATCAGGCAAAGTCAAGCAGGCCCACTCTGTGCCTGAGTGTACACTCTACACTCCACACTTGCCCACCTATCTGCAATCCCCCAACCAGATTACAATTAGCTGAAAGCCAAGGTCATGTCTCTGGAGTACCTCGGTCTCTACCACTCAACACAGATCATTCAGTAAATACTACCTGAAATCATTGATGTGAACGTGTACTAACCAACACCAGATGGCTGTTTAGTCACTCAACTTTAGTGCTGGGAAAGACGCTCCTTTTGAAAAGGATAACATAGAGGCCTAGAAACGTGAGTGAGTCCCCTAAGAATGGAGAGCTGTTGGCAGGTCACAGAGAGGATCTGGGTTAGACCGATCCAAGGCCAGCACTGCTGCCACAGACCACAAGACCAAGTATCTTCTCCCAGTGAGGTGGCTCAGCTAAATTTGAATGTCAAATCATCAACAAAGAATTTAATAGCAAAAGTATGTTCAATGTAATACTTAGAGCAGACACACACTAAAAATATACTTGTCATTTATCTGAAATTCAGAAATGACAACGTATCCTGTGCTTTTCAGAATGTGACAGCTCTGTTCCCAGATGCCAGCAGGGATTTAGCTGCTCAGCCCCAGTGCCCTGGCCAATGTCAGGCTTCAGCAGATGGGCAATGTTAGCCAGGTGGCACTTTTTGTAAAAGCCAAGGGGACAGGGAAGGAAGAACAGTGTAACAGTAGGTAGGAATTTGATTCCTGAAGCTACAGGAGAGTTCACCCTGGTACCTGAGGAAGAAGCATCCAGAAAGGCGTGATGAAGGGAAGCTCAGGATGGAGGGAAAGGACAGAGCCAGAATCCCACCAAGAGACAGCCACTGTACCTCAAGATTCCATAAAGCCCCAACAACAATCACGGACTTTACAGGGTCATCGCGATGATCAAATGAAATGATGCATTTTAGTACTAAGATCTGGCCCTTAGTGAACTCCTCATGTAACCTTTTGTTATTTTTTTTCAAGGGAATAAAAAGTGGCGTATTGCACATATTGCATATCCCCAGCCCTGAAATGAGTTTTATATATACATACTATCTCACACAAACCTCATTACAATCCTCTGGGGCAGTTACTGTTATTAACTACATTTGACTGGGGTGCAGAGAACTTGAGATCTGTCTAAGGCCTCTAGGTACTTGATACTAAGTAGCAGAGATAAAATTTGAATCCAGGCGCGCTTGTGCTAAAGGTCCATCTCTCTGGATTGCACCAAGCTGCTTGGAAGAATCCATTTGGGATCTTCACCCTATGGTAACCAATTAGGTGCTGACACCAGAAGACCTGAGCTATCTAAGTGGCTTCAAAGTTGTTCTTTTCTTAAACAGCCTCCTTAACCCTGTCTTAGGGAGGGTGCATGGAGCAGGAAAGGGTCCTATATCGCCTATCAGAGATTAAGAGGAGGCAGGTCCAGGATGAAATGGGGCATCAGGACAGGGCCCATCCCTGTATCAGACCCCTTAGTGACCAGCCCCTGGGAGCAAGGCTGCTCTTCCAGCTGGCAAGCTCCCGTTGGTCCTCCAGGACCCACTCTTTACTCCATCACTCTCGGCCCAGAGCCAGGGGTGGGCTGTGGAAAGACACAGGGGGGACAAGGCTGAATGGAGGCCCCCTCCAATGGTCACAACCCCCCCAGCCCCAATTCAGTTAAAGATTGCAGGAAGTGGTTTGTCCGTTTAGAAGTCGTCTCAGCTCTGGGGCCCTTCTGAGAAATGAACTTGCAGTTCTCTAAAGATAGATTGCGTAAAGCGGGAGGGGGCAGCCCCCAAGGACCCTCCAACAGCAATTCTCCTGAGGACTTCCAGAGACCTCTGCTCAATCCCCCACCCTTACCCTGCCCCCTCGAGCAGCTGCCATCCCTGGATGGACCAAATCAACACCCCACTCTTGTGCAAGGCTCTGGTTTCATGTCCCCAGTGAACAAATTTTGTTCTGAAGAGGTGGGTGGAGGGGGGTGGGTTGCATAAAAAACAGAGGGAGGAGAGATGAGGGTGGTGGAGGTGGGGTTTTCAGCTGTTCATGTCACTTATTTTCCATGGGATCTTAACTGTAATTTCAAACTGCATCTGGGTTTTCTGAAACTATGTGATTTAACATGAGGTTTGCACAGAGTTTAAAAGGCCTCTCTCCAAACTTTAGCACTTTCATGCTGAGGAAAACAGGTGGTAGGATCCAGGAGGGTGAGTGATGTGAAGGACAGACTGCAGTCTGCCCAAGGACAGACAGGAAATAAGTAAATAAGCAACTGGCTTGGCCTGGGCAGAGGGACATGAGGAGATCCAGTTAATAATTGAAATGTCCTAGCAGTCAGACAATGCTGGCCTTGAACAACTCTGCACCGTGTTTTTATACTTCAGACAAAGATTTTTTAAGCAACTAGCTTTGGAGAAAGGAGATAGTTCTACCAAGAAAGGCTAAAAAGAGCTTGAAGCTTGCACGTGTGTACACACCCCCGAATGGTACTGTGATCAGGGTTCCCTCTCACTTAACCAACCCTCAATGTTTATTTCAGTTCATTTGCAAATCTTCTGTCCAGAGTGTTAGGGATACAGAGTGGACACAATGAATTTAGGATCTAGCCAGAGAGGGGGCAAAAAGGAAGACAGAGAAGGCCCTGTGATTCCCTAAATCAGCCTGAGGATGGAAAAGCATGGGAGGGCAGAGAAGGGAGTGGGACCCCTCTAGGGGGAAGGAGAGCCGGGGGTAGAACTATCACGGGAGCTCCTGGAGGAAATGACAGCAGGGCTACGTTTCAGGAGATGAATTCACCAGCAGACATGGTAGACAAGACCAATCCGACCCGAACAAACAATATGCACAAAGGCATGGAGACACCAAGCCACCCCAACAGCATGGCTCTGTAAGGAAGAAAGGACATGGCCTGCAGTAGAACCAAGGCTCTCTAAAGCATCTGGGAATGAGGGTCCACCCTGCACTCCACCTAGCCCAGTGGGCTTTGAGCCAACCTGGCATCCGAGGAAAGCAGACACGATGGCCCTTGGAATCCTACAATCAAAACCCTCCAGCCACACAGGACTTAAACATTACTCGTTCACTCCTTGGAGCCCAGGCCTCTACTGCAGACTTGCCTGCTGGAGACCTCTCCTGTGCCCATCCTGAAGCTCCAACCCAGCTAACCCCTTGGAGCCATAGGAACAAGCAAATCCCAGATGCCTCTCATCCCTGTGGTGTGAGTCTGCCCACCAAGGGCCTTTGGGTCTCTGGCCCTACCATTTCACACTATCAGGCAACCTGCCTCCTCCCAGCCTTCAGTGGTCTCCCTCTCACACATTTCTACCACTTCCCCAGAACCTTGTTTTTTTTTAACCCCAATCTTTCCATCAAACTCTCACTCTTCATTTTCCACTCCATGCCTTAAACCTGATTGGCAGCACTTGCAGGAGCTGCCTCCCCTCCTCCCCTGCCACCTGGAAAAGTGGAAGCTGCTCATTCTTCAGATCCCACATGCCTCGTGGTGGGAAGTGGGGTCAGGAGAGTCACAAGAGTCACTGTTCATCTCTCCGCCACCCCATTCCTGCATCCGCACAACCAAGCAAAATCCCAAACCTGAGTTAGCTCATGGTCACCTTCTTTGCTCTTCTGCTGGGATGGCTGTGAAGCAATCAATGGCAATGGCCTTTGCACTCAATGGCAAAGGTGTTGTCTTCCACACAATTCGACCTCCGAGAATCAAGGTCAGGTCAATTATTTTTCTGCTGCTAGTTTAGTAGCCTCCACCATTACATCCAAGACCTTTCCTTTTAACTTCTCTATCTTCTCTATCCCCCCAACCCTAGAACATATCCTGGCCTCTAAGTACAAAAAAGAAGTTGAGGCTATTAAGTATACACAACTTAAATACCTACCTGTCTCCTAAAATTATTTCCGTATTATTTCCCCCTCCAATATCAGATGTATTAAGTTCTTATTGCTGAAGAATTATCCCCTACTTGGTGCCTTAAAATGACACAAGTTTCTTCTCTTATAATTCTGGAGGTCAGCCATTAAAAATGAGTCTGACTGGGCTAACCAAGTGTGGGCAGAACCAGCTCCTTCAGGAAGATCCAGGAGAGACCAGTTTCTTGCAGGTGGCTGCCAGCATCCCTGCTTGTGGCTGTATCACTAGAATCCCTGCCTCTGTGGCCACATTGCCCTTTCTTCTGTGGCCAAATCTTGCTTCCCTCTTATAAAGACACCTGTGATTACAATTAAGGCCTGCCCAAATAATCTAGAATAATCTGTTTCAACATCCTTAATTTAATCACATCTGCCAAGTCCCTTTTGCCATACTCTATAAGGTAACATTCACAGGTTTGGGGGATGAAGACACAGGCATCTTTATGGGGCCATTGTTCAGCCCAGCATGGAAGGTAAGGTGTAGCTTGTTCTCCTGGCCACCCCTCCACCTGTTCTCCTGGAGGTCAGCTGCCTTCCACAGTAAAATATGAACACCCCTGGTTCTAGAATAACATTTCCTCCAGCCTCTACTTTACTTCTACTCTACTTTTCTTCAAGAATGTTTCAGAAAGAGTGCCTTTCACTTGTCCCACTGCTCACCTCCCATTTCCTAGCCAGACCACAACAATCTCCCTTTCCTCTCACCACGTTGCTATATCTACTCTTAGAAACACCTCCAGAGGCCATCATATTGCCAAAGCCATGAACACTCTTCAGATCTGTTCTAACTGGGCTCTGCTGCATTGTACAGCGGCTCATTCAACGATATTTTAATTCTCTTCCTCACTAGATGTTCCTCATCTCTTACTAATGATTCTTCATTATTATTCATGAGCTCCTTCTTTTCTTTGTACTTTTTAAATACTAGGATTAAGTTCTCCTTATACTTCTCTTCCCTCCACAAACATTCTGCCCGGTAATATGATCTACTACCTTTGTTTTAACAACGGCCTATGTACTGATGTCTCCTAAGACTGAGTTTCCAGCTCTACCATTACCTCTAAATCCTTCATTCAGTTGCCCACTTGATACCCACAGCTTGACATTCCATGGGTTCCTCGGGATCATAAACCTTGTTTCTAATTTCATCAAACTCATTGTCATCTACCCCATCATCACCTACTTTCTCTCAAGCACCAAATCTTAATGATTTTGCCCTTGTTTGTTTGTTCTCTTTTATCTGCTGACCTACTGACCTAGTTTGGGGCACCCCAGAAAAGCCCCATAGCTGACCTCACACCTCACTCAGCTCTGCCCACTGTGGACACATCCTACTCACAGCCTTCAGAGCTTTGTGTCCATTTGATCTACTTGAAACCCTTTGATTGCCCCACATCACTTGCAGAATAAAACCAAAGTAAGTGCTCTTTATGCTGGAATCCCAGCCCTCTCTGACCTTGCCCTGTCTCTCTCGCTCCTACCTTTTATAGTTGCTCTTTAGTTTGTTAACACCAAGCTGCTTTTAAATCCCACAAATGTCATGATGTTTCTTACCTTTCACCACTGCTCATGCTATTTTTTCACACTTACTTGATGGAAAACTCCCACCCAACCTGCAAGAATGGGCTCAGATGGCACCACTTCTGAGAAACCATCTGTATATTTCTCCACTGACACCTCACATACTACTAGACCAAGGAAATAGAAGCGTTTAGATGAGAAAAATCACATATTTCCTTCTCCCTCCAGCTTCCGTCCCTTTTTTCTCTTTCTCTTACAGCAAAACACAAAAGAGGATTGTGTTTGACCTCATTGTTACAGACACTAAAGCCAGGAAAATACTCCTTATGCCGTAACTGAAGATTCCCATGTCAGATCGACCTTCTGGATTCTTTCCTGACTCGCTGGCCACTTCTATTCAACTCCTTTGCTGGATCTTCCTCATCACTACAAACTTTATTTTTGTATAAGAGCTTTATTGAGACATAATTCACACACTATGTAATTCTCCTATTTATAGAGTACAATTCAATTACTTTTAGTATATTCACAGATGTGTGCGACTATGACCACAGTCAAATTTAGAGTATTTTCATTAATCAAAAGGAAATCCCATGCCCTTTAATTATTTCCCGCCTGACACGCTCTTTTCCCCATCCCTATGCAACCACTAATCTACTGTCTCTGCAGATTTTCCTACTCTGGACACGTCATACAAGTGGAATCACGTACTACACGTCTTTTTGCCTGGCTTGTTTCACTCAGCATATTGTTTTCAAGGCTCATCTTGTATCACAGTGATTTTCAAACAGTGGGCCGAGGCACGCTAGTGTGCCATGAGAGGATCTAAGGTGTGCTACGAAATTTTTTAAAGGTCATTAATTATTTGCAAAAGCACAGTAAGTAAATTCCTTTTTTTGCTCTTTTTTTTTTTTTTTGAGCAACATAATTTAAATGTGCCATGGAAATTTAACTATAGGTTTAAGTGTGCTGTGAAATATAAAAGGTTGAAAAACACTATGTAGCATCCATCAAGACCACATTCTTTTTCATGGCTAAACAATAACCCATTGTAGGGACATACCATTTTTTGTTTATCTGTTCATCAGTTGATGACTCTAAAATTGTTTCCTCCTCTTGGCTACTACAAATGATGGGGCCATGAACATTTTATGTGGGCATATGTTTTCCTTTCTCTTGGGTATGTACCTATGAGTAAAATTTCTGGAGTTCATACAGTAACTCTATATTTAACCATCTGAGAAACTGCTAGACTATTTTCCAAAGTGACTGCGTCATTTGACATTTCCACCAGCAGTGTGCAAAAGTTCCAATTTATCTATATTTTTACCGACACTTGTAATTATCTGACTTTCTTAATTTTAGTCATCCTAATAAGTGTGAATATGTATCTCATTGTGGTTTTGATTTCCATTTCCCTGATGACTAATGATGTCACACATCATGTGTTTATGCACCATTTGTAAATCTTATTTTGAGACATATCTATTCAGATCCTTTGCCCATTTTTAATTATGTTTTCCTTTTTATTATTGAGTTGTAAGAATTTTTATGTTGTCTAGATGCAATTTTTATATTGTCTAGATGCAATTTCATTGTCGAATTTATAATTTGCAAATATTTTCTCCCATTCTTGTCTTTACACTTTCTTGATTGTATCTTTTACAGCATAGAATTTCTTAATTTTGAGGAAGACTCATTTATCTTGTTCTTCTTTAGTTGCTCATGCCTTTGGTGTCATATCTAAAAATTCATTGACAAATCAGAGGTCATGCATATTTGTCCCTATATTTTCTCTAAGGTTTTTGTAGTTTTAGCTCTTATATTTAAATATTTGATCTACTTTGACTTAATTTTTATACATTACGTAAGGATCTGATTTTACTCTTTTGAATGAAAATATCCAGTTTTCCTATAAAAGGCTACTCTTTTCCCTATTATCATCTTCACAATATTTTTATAATCCATGAATATGAAATGATTTTCCATTGATTTATATCTTCTTTAAATTCTAAAAGTTTTGGTTTTAATTTTTGTAGTTTTCAGAATATTTTTCACATATCTTTTACTAAATTTATCAACTATTTTATTCTGTTGATGCTATTTTAAGTAAAATTGTTTTTCTGATTTCAATTTCAAATTATTCATTGCATGGGTTTTGAACTATAATTAATTTGTGTATATTAATCTTATATTCTGCAGCTTTGTTGAACTAATTTATTGGTTCTAAATGAGTGGATTCTTAAAAATTATTTACATACAAGGTCATGTTTTTTAAAAATAGAGTTTTACTTTCTCCTTTCCTATCTGGGTATCTTTCTATCTTCTTTTATTTTATTTTATTTATTCATTGATTTTCTTTGCCATTTGTATGCTTAGAACCTCTAGTACAATATTGAATACATGTTGCAAAAGCAGATATCATTTTCTTGTTCCTGATCTTAGGGAGAAATATTTCAGCCTTTCACCATTAAGTATGACATTGGTGATGAGAATTTTATAAATGCCTTTTATCCAGTTGAAGAGGTTCCTTTCTAATCCTAGTTCATCAAACATTTTGATCATGAAAGGGTATTTAAAGTTGTTGAATGTTTTTCCACATCCACTGTGAAATCATATTTTTTTTTGTATTCTGCTGGTATGGTATATTAGATTAATTGATTCTCGTATGTTAAATGAACTTGCCATTCCTGGGCTAAATCTCATTTGGTCAGGGTGCATAAATCTTCTGAAATGTTTCCTGGAATGATTTGTATATTGTTGAGAATTTCTGTGTCCATATTCATAAAGAGATATTGGTCTATAGTTTTCCTTTTTGTGATACCTTTGTCTGCTTTTGGTATCAGGGTAATACTGACCTTGTGGAATCAATTTAACAGTGTTCACTCCTCTTCTACCTTTTGGAAGAGTTGATAAAGAATTGGTATTGACTTCTACATGGCTGGTGGGAATGCACACTAATACGTTCCTTTTGGAAGGTGTTTGGAGAATACTTAGAGATCTAAAAATTGACCTGCCTTTGGATCCTGTAATAGATACCTTCTTAATAGACTTTTGTTTCTACTTACGATATCTCTATGAGTTTTTGTTGTTGGCAGAAAAAAATTGCATTAATATCCTTCTGTTTGTAACACACATACTGTAAGACTCTAGGTGATAGAATTCAATTTATCTAGTAAGGACTAGTTTTGCACATCACTTCTTTTAAAGCCTTCTCTAAGTCAAACACTGTTATCCTCCCCACTCACTTATCTGATTTATAACTGTCCTTTGTATTTATCACCAGAGCGTTTCTGCAATGTTCTCCCAGTCCACAGATTGACTGATCATCCACATAATGATCTAGTAAAGGAATCCACACTGTGGAGGTATTGAAGGGATATATTATGTTTCTATAATGTGATAAGAGCTAGTAGAGATTTCTACTCAGCACAGTGCAACTTCAGAAAAGTAAGTAATTGGTTCCATCTAGGGAAATCAGAAATGTCCCTTGTAAAATGTGATGTTTGAGCTAACTAAATAAAGAAGAATAAGAAGGTACACAACCATGAGAGGTAATTGGCCAGTCCTTACTTACAATGGGAATTGAAATAAATGGCCTGCAATAATAAAACAAATGAAAATGGGAACTGAAATGAAATAAAGGACTAAAAATTCTGCACAACCCATTTGAGGATTTACTTAAGACAGGCGTGCACACAATGTGGAAGGGAGAGAAATAAAGAGAGAAATTGCAGTTGCATGTGTTAGACAAGCACATGGAGGCCTGTTATGAAAATCCATAAATGCGTCCTGTCATATTCTGGTTTTATAATTAAAATATTTTATCTCCTCAACAAGGTTTTCTTTTTATTTTTTCCCATTTTGTATTAAGGCTTATAGTAGAATTCATTCTATAGGGGCTGTGGTGTTGGGAGGAGAAAACAGAAAGACACACAATAGAAGAGATAGCGGCTTTGCAAATGATCCCTGCAGGAGGCTCCCTAGAGTCAGGAGCAGCCTACAGGATTCGGGGATCATCCTTCTCAAAATTATTAAAAGTGTTTATTGTTTCTTTGGCTTAAACATTGATCATTTTCTGTAGTCAAAGTTAAAATTTCAAGCATTTGTGAAGTTAGATAAGAAATGTATAAAATGAATTAATGTGTTTAGGTTGGATGGAGAGAATATTAACAACAAAACAAAGAGTAGTAGAAAGCATTACAAAAACAAATAGAAGGTATTTAGGATGAGAGAACATTTTTATGTACATCAATTTCCTCTAAAAGCTTGGATAAGGAAACTTAAACTACTGAGAATGAATAAAGATGGATCTAGAGGGGCATTAATATTTCATAAGTTTTAGATGATCATGTTTTAGGAAATTGAAAAGAAGTTTGGAGGCATGGAGAGAAAAATGAGAATTTACTTTATTCAGAAAGGAAAATAAATGGTATTGCAAAGTGCTTCAAAGTTTGACAGTAAGAATATTTAATTAAAACTAATGTATTGCAGCATTTGAATTTATTTTTAACTTCTTATATAGAGTATTACTATATAATATATATAGAGAAGACATATATGTACGTATTTGCAAATACATATATATTAATACACACATCTGTATATAACGATACACTGATGTATGTGTATATATATGCTATATATTGATATTTGTACATATGTGTGTGTACATGTATATATTACAATACAGACATAGTATTATTGTTTATATTCTTATGTTTTCCTCTACCAGAATATTCAACTGACAACTAAGTATTTATTTCTCTCCTTCCCCTTTCCAAACATAACCCCAACAGGGCCTAGGTATTCCCCTCATGTACGATGATGCTAGTTCAAAAATTAGAGTCAATCAGGAAATCCCAATTTCTTGGTTATTATTATTTTGAAGATATGAAAATCCCTAGGTACATCTACCAGAAGGTCCTGAGAATGAGTCCCTGACTCTTACAAAAGAGACCCAGAACTATCTTTCTTTGGTCTAAATGTTGTGGTTAGATATTATTCAGGAAAGAGTGAATTCAGCAGTCCTGCATTGGTCAAATTCTGTACATGTCCAAGACAGTCCTGTTTTCAAGACTGGCCTTGGTTGAATTCTGGTTGCTGAACTCTGAGTCCTTGGAACGCCCTGTCCGATAAGAGTTTTTGGCACGTTAGAGGCCTTGGCCATGCTCTGCCAGTGTGACCAGACATAGGTTAAGCTAATGGTGTGATTTATTGCGAATTCTGCTTTCCATTCTGGGTGTCTGAGGTCTGAGAAGCTGAGGCAGTCACACTGGTATGGCATGGCCTACATGATTGACCACAGTAAAATGTTTGGACTGAAGGCTTCATAGGCATCAGGGAGCTTTTCGTTACACATTCTTACTAAGAGGTCTGAACATGTTAGGT
This sequence comes from Arctocebus calabarensis, assembly GCA_963573935.1. Taxonomy (NCBI): domain Eukaryota; kingdom Metazoa; phylum Chordata; class Mammalia; order Primates; family Lorisidae; genus Arctocebus; species Arctocebus calabarensis. The sequence goes on from CAUYON010017204.1 coordinate 59,406, forward strand.
GGCTGTACTGAGTGGAGCACTGGAACTGTGATTTTCAACCACTATGCCACACGCCACACACCAGTGGCTTTAAACATTGCTGTGACAATGTTTAAAGATGATAAATTAAATGATTTTTGAAAGAAGTTCACAGCACTGTAAGTGTATGCTTTTTGTTACTCTTTTTTTTCTTTTTTGATCCACATAATTTAAGTGTGCTGCAGAAGTTTCACGATAGGCTCAAGTATGTTGTGAAATTAAAAAGGTTGAAAAACACTGACCTACAAGCTTGTACCTGGTATCTGCCAGACTGTGCCTTGTGTGCCTTTTCCTTTTTCTTATTATAATATGCGTTGTTTCAGTATAATTAACTCCCATGGTAGTTTCTGAGGCTTCTGAGTCCTTCTGGTGAATCTCTGGAGACCCCTGACATAAACATGATGTCTGACACCATTGTCGCCCTCTTGAGGTCATCAGATGAATTAGCCTTAGGAGAAAAGGAATGTGAAGGAAAAACAGTTTTTACAAATTATCTCTTTAAAAAATCTATGTTTTCCTAATCCTAGATCATGTCGATTAAGAAATAAATACGTTTAATTTCCACTGATATAAAGTCAAACAGATTAATTGCTGTGTTTCCAAAAAATTTCTTTCTAGTGCTTTAGTAGGTCAATATCCTTAGATGAAAATTAAGAAGGATTCAAAATATAACATTCATACATATGCATGTTCATGCATAATGAGATTTAAAAGAGTCCTATAGTATCCTCTTGATGAATGCTCAACCATCAATAATCTACAGATAAATATTAGCATAGGAAAGCGGTTTTATCAATTGTAATGTATACGTTTTACATACATAATTTTAGGAAACACTAATGAAAATCAACATTCTGAGAAATGTGCCCAATTACCCAGCTAAAGGGGGAATATCAGATTTTAAATTTATATCCATATCAACACAAACCTATACCATTTGTTTTCTATCATAGAGTTTGTCTTCATTTTTACCCCATTTCTATTTCAGTATTTCATTTTCCCTCCTACACATTCAATTATTTAGTCATTCAAGTACCTATTAATATAATATATATCTCATGATATTATATTACCCAGGTACTAAACTAAGGACTTGGGGATCCAATGGTAGGAAAAAAAATTCCTGGGCTGAAAGGATGTCAAACAAATCATCACTCTACATAAATGTACAATTTTAAAATAAAAGTATTATTAATGACAGAAAAATGGATATTATGATTTTGATATATCAAAGATATACTAACTAGACTATCACAGAATGCATTTTTTGAGAGAAAATGGCACATTAGATGAGAAGAAAAAAAATTATGACTTAAGGAGGCAGAAGTGTGAGGCTGTGCTGTCCGGTACAGGATCCACTAGCCACGGACATTTACTGAGCACCTCAAATGTTAGTCCATATTGGGAATACGGTAAATGTAAAATACATCCCTGATTTCAAAGACCCAGTATGGACAGAAGACTATAAATTATGCAGCTGAGCAGTGAAGTAAGATAACCCTTTAGAGCTGACAGCCACATCCAACAACAGCCACTAATCCCTCTCTGGGAAAAAAGAAAAGCTCCTTGTAAACATTTCGCAAGAAATGTTGAGTAAAAATTTCATGTTCCCTGTTTAAAGAAGAGATAGGATTAAGAGCCATAAACAAGAGAGTTATTTGGAATCTAGCAAGCCTATTCATATGGATTGGTTGTAATCTAAACCATATAGGAATAATCTGAACAGTGAACAAAAAGCCAAAAAAGTATACAGAAAATATAAACAATAAACAATTCTGTTAAACTGTCCAACTCTGAGGTGGAAGTGAGACACACCTCCAGGGAGGCTGGGTCTAAAGGTAGTCTTTTTGTCTCCTTCGTTTAGGATAAGGAAGAAAATAAAATTGAAATTGAAATCTTGAGAGAGTAGTTGAATGTGAACACAGATTTTTAAGAAGAATAGCTGAGAGTGTGAGGCTAATTTTTCAGAGGAGCAAAGTTTTCTGATTTGTTACAGTATTTTAAAGATTAGACTCCTTGCACAGTGATCTAAGTTTTCCAGATTGAGTTACAATTTCCTCATGCTATATCTTTAGAATATATTTTGCCTCTGACTGACAGCTAGGTAATATTCTAAAAAATGATACTTTGGAGTATAATATACCTTACATCTAAGATGTTCAAGTAAGCACATAGAAAAGAATGATGCTCCAGTGAAGAATGCATGTTAGGAAACCTTTAGGTGGCCTCCCACAAAACTCACTCCGAGTCTGTGCCTTCCAGTATATGACTATTAGTTGCTGGAACTTCTCTGCCAGGTCACTGGTCTTGAGGCTTCACTGACCATGAGTAAACGATAGGCTAGATTTTATTTTAGATATTATAGAGAGATGTTATAGGTGAAAGAAATAGGAAAGTAAAGCCTCTAAAGTAGTGGAGGGGGTCCTGAGTAGGTTGCCAATTTGGCTTTCTGTTTAGGGGGTTATATGAAGTTTCTCCTTTCCTGCAGGGGGGTGGAGGATTTGGGGAAATAGCATGTGTGTCTAAAGTACGTATAAGTTGTTGGTGCCAAAGGCCCCTGGGCAGAGGTTACTTTTAAATGCCATTGTGGAGGGATTTGGAGATGTTTGGGGTATTCTGCTCTTCCTAGGGAGTGGGGGTTAGGTGGAAACTTGGTCAAACTAGTTGACGAGCCTGCTTAGACCCAGAAAATAAAATCCATGTCGAGGAAACCTGCATGACAACCCTAGATTTAGTATCATGCAGACCTGGACACATAGTTGATTTTGTTTTAAAGTTATTTTTCCCATATTTGCTTTCTTTCTTTTTGTTATTGAGGTCATTTTGGATTAAAGACAGTCACAAGGAGCCCATCTGTATATTTCAGGTTATCTTCGATTGCAATGTTCCTCTTAGACACTACATTGCATAATGTTGACATACACAAAAATCAGGAAACATAAAATCTCTACAGACAGAAACATAGGAAGCCATCCTGCCAACTCCAATAAATCCAGCAAGTTAAACCCTGCACGAGTGAATCAGAAAGAATGCTGTTGACTGTGTTTCTGGGAAGTGAAATAATGCACCCCAACACAGTCTGTGTCAAAACTTTCATAGGGCCTTGCATTACTTAGTCATTATTTTAATACTATAACATCTCCTCAAACTCCAGAGCACTTTTTTACATAGTTGATACCCAAGGGATTGGGGAACTCATCACAAACATGTCTGTTGGGTTTCATGCAGCTGTCTGCATCTTCAGTTCTTAGGGAGCTGTGTGTGAAAGTGAGGGTAGGCTGATATCCTCGAGATCTCAGGTGGGTTACGGCCCCAAGTCTCAGCCCTGCACCGGGGTGCACGCCTAAGGTACAGAAAGGGGGTGGAATGTCCAGCAGAGTGGATGAGAAAAGTCTGGGCAATCTAGATAGGGATCAGCAGCTTAGAGACAGAAATAAGGCTAGAAAGTAACTGATAACTACCCTGTAGCTGTGGATACCTGACCTATAGGCTACAGATTTCCCTCATTAAATCCAACCCAAATATTCTTCGATCTGTAGTTTAGTGATCCCCCATCCTTCAGCCTGATAACTTTCTTCCTTGAACTGCCTCTTTATTTGAAACACGAAACTGTTACCTTCTCACTTTTTGCCTTGTGTATACACACCCCCAAAACCTCTGATAAAAAATCTTGAATAATCAGGCCAGCGCAGTGCCTGTCAGCCTCGTGAGGGGCTGATTCTGAGTCCTCTCTCATGGGTCAAAACATTGAAGGTTCAGGAGAAAATTACTAAATGCAGAACACAAATGTTTTCACACAGTAAATGAGAAAATCTCATGAATGTTATGTCGAAAAGGCGGATGAAATTATCTCAGATTGTATATGAAGCCCACACACTGTACTTCATGATTGAACTAATGTACACAGTTATGATTCATTAAAAAAATAAAAATAAAAAATAAAAACACTATGTGTGTGCATTGATTTCACAGCACCTTCTCTCCCTTTGCCTTCCAGAGTCCAGGTGATCGGACAAAGTCCCGGCCAAGAGGGACTCTCAGTCGGCTGTACTGCAGCTCAATTCTCGGTCACATCAGCTCACTCCTGGCTAAAAAATGACCAGACACCTAAAAGTAAGGCAGCTAGGAAACAAAGTTTATTAAGAAAGAGAAAGATAGGTGGACTGCAATGTATATTTAAGCTAATCATATGACAATTAGCCTTTAAGCCATTTAGGTCAACTTTAAGACTTCGTTTACCTGTGTGGTTTGGCCCGTGGGCTAGAGAGTCCTCTACGTCCCTTTGCACTTGGCACACTAAGTTCTGACTGGCAGGTTGTTAGGTATTCCCTCCTTCCCGGGTGTGAGAAATCACTTGGGACAGAATTAAGGCTGGTAGCACCCAGATAGGACCTGGGAGCCCCATCCTTGTCCTCTTTTCCCAGGAAAGCCATTTCTACCTATCTACCTAACAATTCCAAAACATTATATCATAATTAAGAAAACAAAAGAAGGGGACAAGCCTGTTTAATGTCAGGAAAAAAAAAAAAGAAATCCAGGTCTAAGGTGAAGTTTAACTATATCTATCTATAGGGTGTCCATAAAATTCGTGTGCAATTTAAAATAGTTTTACATTGTGAATTTCATAATTGCCTTATAATCTTTAGCATTTCATTGGTTTGGTTTTATATTTTAATATTTCAAGTTAATATTTGTTTTTTAAATGAAGTTAGTAATTCTGTTAAATTGGTTCAAAGCCATCCATAACAAATGGCCAAATGTTCCATTATTCCCAAGAGCAAATTGATGAGGGTGTATGCGTGAGGGTTCTTGATTCCCATTTTGAGAACCTAACATTATTTGATGACATTGAGAATATGAATTCAATGATAAATTAATTTTTGCTTTTGAATATCTTCTCTCTTTACTTCCACTGTCAATTGGAAAATTTTCATACAAAAAATAAAAAACCATATATGACAAAGAGTGATAAAGTAGGCCTCCTTCTTCACAAGATCAAATCTCAGAAATAGTTCAAACTCTCTTCAGACTGGGAAGGTTGATTTAGTAGCTCATTAGTAAATGAAATGATTTTATAGCATCTGTTTTCGAGTGCCATTTCCCATCAAAAGCAAACTAGCAGCTCACAAGCTAACGTAAATGTAGCCTAAAAAGTGAGAGTTTACACAACATTCTGAATTGTGTCTTGAAAATGTCAGAAACTCTGTCAACATGTCATCCTTACTATGGACTGAGGGTGGGTAACAGATGCTGACCTGTGGAGAGGGCGTGTACTTTCTGTCGTGCCACAGTCTCCCTATTGCGTACTGTCCCTTTGACATTGAACTCTTGTGTCAGCTTCTTTTTTGCCCACCCTTTGACATTGAACTCTTGTGTCAGCTTCCTTTTTACCCACCCTTTGACATTGAACTCTTGGGTCAGCTTCCTTTTTGCACACCCACCCCTCTTTCATTTATTATAATTGTCTGAGTCCTGGAAGTATCTTAATTGGTAATCTGTAATAAAAATCAAGATTCTCCAAACATTTTGTATGAAATCAGGTGCTTAATAATTTGCAGTAAGCCTTAACTTTGGTATGATGAGAGTGAAATGAATGTTAACGGCTGAGATCTTGTACTGGGTGTGTAGATGTGACTATGGACTTTGTCAATGTTTTAAACTGAATGCAGGGTTGGTACTGAAACCTGCTTAGGAAATCTGCCCTTAACCAATGTAATGTGAGGAAGAAATAATCAGCACCACATGGAAAAATAAAATAATTAAATACATCATCAAAATAATGATGAGACTCATGTACCCACGGCCACATTGATGGTTGAGAGAGGTGGTATGTATTCTGTCAAGTTGATGATGGAAACTTTTTTTGTTTGTACCATAGAAAGAATACTTTTATCACAAGTTCATCATCTTGTCATTGAAGTGGAAATGTTCCATGTTACTGTAATCCTGCTGTATTTTTTGATGCTTGCAAACTTTTCAGAGAAAATCTACTTTGACTCAAATCTCTTTGTGACCATTATATACCTGAATAGTAACAATGACTCTCACTGTTCTTACCACATTAGCAGTGTATCACTAACAAAAGGAAAAAGATGCCAAAAAGTTTTCCAAGAAAACTGGACTAGATATTTCATCATGATTTAGATTTTCATCTTTTTCTTTAATTAGTAAAAAAAGATATACACACATCTTAACTTTAATGGGATTAGCAACTCCCAACGTAGAAGACAGAACTATCAAGGTATTCAGATAAAAATCAGAAAGATCAAACTTAATAACAATTAGAGATGATACTGAGTGCACAGTCAAATAACCCAAATGTCATGGCAAATCATTGAGAATATCATTACTAAATGCTTGCCTGGAGCATGATGGCCATGTGTGCAAAGTAATTATATAAAATGCCAAAAGACCAAGCTGATAGGAAAAGGGTGTTTAGAAATAAGCATTTAACATTTTGAAATATGCCCATGACTTGATAAAATGACAAACCAAGTTTACTGCATATTTGGTGCACTAAAGCTTTTCAAATCTAAGCAACTTGGCGGACAATTCTTGATGCATCTTCTGCCTCTCTGCAATATTATACAGAGGTACTTTTGTATTATCTTGACAAGGATGCTCTTATTGCAAATGATCTTGGAAAACAGAAACATTGTCTCCCCTGTCTCCAGGGAGAAAAGATCAGACAGGTTTCTTTGTAGAAAAGGTTTCTTAAATAGAAAAAATCTCAGTCAGGTATACCTAAAGTTCCCCCGCAGTGGTGCAAACTCACTAATCCAAAAGCATCCACTTGGAACTCTCTGGGCCTTATAGAACCTGAAACTGATGAGGAACAAGAAGAACTGATGAGGATGTGAAGCTCATGCTGCTTGCTGTGCCAAGACAATGAAGGTCTTTTCTCTGAACCAAGATTCTCATGTCTTCTGCCACCATCAATAAACTGGGAAAATTGTTAGTGTCCGATGGAGGAAAATCTGACACGCCTCAGTGTTCTTGATGAGGCAGCAAAGATTAAGTTTACATTTTTATGTTAATACTCAGCTCCAATTTGCCAATCTTTGTGACTTCTAAGTTGTGAATGGAAGTTGATTTTTACAATCATGAGAATGTATTGGATTCCTTTATTGATCTAGTCAGTCGCTCAATTTTTGATTTTTGGTAATCAATGCATATCATAGCCCAGTTCACTGTTTGAAGTATAATGAAACTTACAAACATTAATTCCACAAAACGCCCCCATGAAAGGCTTTTCTGAAACTTCCTGCTTCTGACCTCTATTATAGTATAAAATTAGTCAGTTGAGTAGGAATATTGATTATGATTCCTGCTACCTCAACCAATTGTGACCTTAAAGACTGGCAAAATGATATTGACACTGAAACTTCTTTCCTAAACTAGGTAACTTCACAGTTGACTTTTAAAACTTCCAAAGACAAAATCATACATCTGAAATGGTCTTGCTGTCTTCTTGCCTAGCTCTACCTATAGGGTATTTTAAACTACTTGTAACATTTTGCTGTTACAGCTGGGGCTCTGTCTATAACAAATTGATTGAAATTATGGTTTGTAATATCAAATCCACAGAATCCATAGTTTCATTTCTGTTCTTGGTGTTTGATTAAGAATAACCTGAGTTTTTATTTGTATTATATTCTCTATAATTCTATCAAAATAGTGTCACAAAGTAATATCTATGTAGAACAAATTTCTCAAAAATGAATGACATGTAAAGCTTAAAATAATTGCATAGTGCTCTCTTTTTACATGAATACATTTTTTCATCATTATTAATTCTCCAGACATATTTCCCTAGGAAGCCAGGTTGATAGCAGAAAGGATCCCAGAACAGTTTCTTCCTCATCGATCAAGAGTGGTGAAAAATCTGACTGGTAATACATTATATTTGTCTTTTCTGTTACGCTACAGGGAAAGCAGTTTACATGGCACTCAGACACAAAGCCTCTTCATGAGTTTTCAGTACTAATTCTACTTACTGAAGGGTTATCATCTTTCCTATAAGATTCCTGAAAGACAACTCATAAAATTTATTTTCAGTAACCCCCAAATCTGTGAAATTATCTATGTGAAAACTCAGACATTAAGATGTGAATGCGTTTGCCCTTGGTCACAACTGCTGGGAAGACTGGGATTTGAACTGACACGTCTTGGCGTAGTACCTGGTTCACTGTTCCTCTAATCTATTGCTCTTGTAAGAGTCTTCCACTTCTCTTGTAAGTTTATTGCTAATTTTAAATAATCAAGCTGTTGCTTCTCCAGCACACTGATATAGATTAAAAAGTGGGTATAGACATAAGATAAGTTCTTGTATTATCAGCTCAAGCGTCTTTTAAAAGAACACTTCCTTAGCGGTGCTTTACCCCTACGCCACCTCTAGGACCAGCCAAACTACTTGCAGACCCCTTTTCTCTTCCCTGTAGTTCCCTGGGGTTTCTTCCCTCAAATCAGAGATAGAGTAACAGAAAGTACAACTTTCTGTTTTGGACTGAAACCTCCTTGAGGCTAAATATTATATTTTATCTATGAGTCTAATTATGTAGAACATTGTATGCCACACAACAGGCATTAATAAGTACTAATAATAGGATGGACAAAAGTTTTCCACATTATCAGCACAATAATGAATCTACTTAGACAGCTTTGTAGGTTAGTATATTGGAGTAAAGAGAGAGTGGGGACGTTGAGGTGCAGGGGAGACAGAGAGCCTAGTCTAAATCATCAGTTAGGCAAGGGAAGGTTTTAGAACAAGAAACAGAAGGAACAAACTCCCAACTAGAACCGACACTTGAGATCAAAATTAGCTGGTCACAAAGAGGCTCCAGACTTAGGGTGAGGAGGAAAATAGACCATTGGCATCGATCACAACTTGGCAAGCAGAAGTGAAGGCACCCCTGGGCGGACCCCTCAGAACTTCTGGGGGATACACGGGTCTTCTTCACTTATTTGCAAATTTATCTTCATGTGCATGGTTGCCTTTGTATTTATTTATCTCTTACTTTTTAAAATCAGACCTAGTCAAGCTCTTTCTTCAGTCACACCTTTTTTTTCATAGTTTGACCCCAAATGTTAACATCTGAAATGAGACTTATAATCGGAAGGTTGCCCACGTTACCCCTCATGTCTAAACCATAGTGAACTAAAAGTTCTCAAGGGTCACAACTAGTTGGAATATGTGCTGGGTTTCTCTACAGCTCAATATTGGTATTTGAAAGAAAGACATGGTGCTAAATTAACGAAAGTGACAGATGAACGAAGGGAAAAATTTTCTGATTCTTGTCACCTTCAAGTTATAAATAATGTATTGCCCTCCACACATACATCATATAAATTAGGAAAGTTTCCTAATACCTTTGCTGTCACCTACATCTTTAGTATACTAAATTTAAAGCAAATGCCTTAGATTATAATTTTGGCTATTTTTGCACATTAAAATGACAACTGATTTGATCAACCTATTATTTTAATAATGCAAGGACACATCATATTGATAAAAATTTCTAACTTGAGGCTAATTTTATATGTAGCTAGAGAGCACAACTATGTTTGAGACGATTTTAATGTAATAAGATATACTAATTTAAATTTACATAGTAGTGTGAATGATTGGTATTTTCAGTTTTTCAGATTAAGCTATAAAGACTGCAATTAAAAGCAGATATGATAAAAGCATAAGAAATCCATAACTGAAAATCTTCACAGAATAAAAGTAAACTTGACCAATCTCCCAATGTCATGTAAGCTACACCTAAACATTTTGTAGAAACAATATCTTAAAGTTCTAATTTTTGGAAGCTATAAAAAAAATTGTTTGTTTACATTTTATTTCTCCAACACAGACAGTGGTCTCTTCATAAATTTTCCCCATAGAAAAAGCTCTTCTAGTCTTGTCCTAGTTTGTAGAGGAAATTTTGACTTTTGACTGGACTGGTACAGAACGTTGTCAGAGTAAAATCTTGGGCACTGGAACTATTAGACTTGTGACTGACTTAACTTTAACTTGGTGTCTCAGTTCTAAAATCTGAATTTTTTCCTAGTTATCAGAAATATTTCTGATAACATTTTATTGAATATTTTCTCCCAGGTTTAAAGGTTTTTCTGAAGTCTTCTTAAATTATTTTACAGGTGTAAGTCAATTATAATGTAACATTCTTAGCAAGAAATATTGAATGAAATAATAACCTTTTGGGTAGCTGTGTCTGAGACATACAAGTGGCAATGAAGCAGTAGATACTAAAACCAGATAGTATTCTATTTTTATCTTGTTCATAGCCGTTATTGGCTGAAAATAAATTTAATTTTGTTTAATAATTGACATAACTGACTGTATATATTGCAACTAATTCATATTTCAATTGCATCCCTCTCCCACTACCACCATATTCAATATTTAACCAATAAGTATAATGAATATACTCCATGATGCTGGGGAAAAATGTAAAATCGAGAGAAGGGGCGTGTCTTTTAAAGAATGTTTGAGTGAATATAATTGTGTGTTCTGGTCACCAAAAACAAGCAACCAGAGGACGACACAACAGGCCAAAATTCCTTGAGTGTGCCTGTATATCAGGGGCACAGGGTCATGTACACAGACTAGGTCACACGTGGCACCCTGAGTATTCCATACTTCCCCAGGTAGCTATGCAAACTAAACTCTAAGAGACAGTGACCCTAGGTTAGTTGTACAAAACATGTAAGCTGTTTATATTTTGTCCATTTATCTAGCTGCCTGAAGCTTGAATTGGGAAAACAAGAGCTTACCTAGAGAAGAACAGAAGTTCAAATTACCAAATATCTCTTACTGCTGCATTTGATCTAGTAAACATCACATATCAAAAATACATGTAAATGTCTATTAGTATTTTAATGTCCCATTTAGACATTTTAAATATATTAGAAAAGAATAACAAAAGTTCAAGTAACAATTAGAATCACTGATAATCATATAACTCCAGGGAAACAGATGTTAATATCTTGACATAATATCTTCCTAACTTTTTTCCAATGCAAATAAATTAAAACTTAGTCTTTAATATAAAACTTTGTTTCACTTAAACAATCCAGTCATACATAATTCAATATCAATTTCTGAAGTCATTACAGCAAAGTGATTAAGAACATAGATTTTGGAGCCTGGATTTTAATCCCAGCTCTTTTATTTACAAAACCAGGTAACTCTAGACTAGTTACTTAACCCTTCTACACCCGAAGCTCATAAAAAATAAAACATAGATACTAATAGCTAATGCCTCATAGAGTCTTATAAATTTTCTCTGTGTTAATACAAATAAGATGCTTAATTGATACCCAGCATCTAGTGATCCTCTAAAGATATTAGACACAATTATTTAATATCTGCACATTATTATATATCTTGCACAACAACCAGCTGGTTCAATTGTTCTTTAAAGTTGGAAATCATTTGTTCAGTATTTTTTAAATAAAAATGTCCTGAAGAACATCTTTCTGAAAATGTATAACTACTTTTAAAATAATTTTCTTTGAAGACATTCACACATGTAAAATGATTAGCCAAATGCAGAATTAGAAAATATTTGATACATTTTGACAGATTCTGCCTTCTCCCCCAGGAAGATAGCACAGACTAGAAAGTCACCAGGAGTTTATGAAAGTGATTTATCATTATTTAACAATATAAATATTTATTTATTTTAATGGTATTACACCATTAAGTTTAATTTGAATTTCATTCCTTACATGCAAAGTAGAGCTTATATTTATGAGCTTACAACTTGTGACAGGTTAAATTTTCTTTGCCCTAAACCCATATGGTAAAGTTCCAACCAACTCAGAATGTGATCTCATTAGGAAACTGTCATCCCTGATGCACTCAGATCACGAGGAGGGCATACTAAAGTTCCTAATCCAACATGACTAGTGATCTTAAAAAAAGGAAATATTCAAAGGTGGACACAAACACAGGGACAATATCATGTGAACACGAAGGCAGAGGTCGGGGGAAGCAGCAGAAGTCGAGGCTGGCCAACCATTTCTGGCAAAGCACCCAAAGCTAGGGAAAAGCATGGAACAGATTGTTCTCTACAGCTCTAAAAAGAAATTGTCCGTGCCTGTCCCTTGATGTTGGACTTAGGGCTGTCAGAACTAAAGACAATAAACTCACCTTATTGCAAAACTCCATGTTTGTGGTACTTTGTTGCAGCGTTCCCTGAAAACTTACACATTTCCTATCAGTATTGCTTCTTTAGTAACTGTACTGTGTGAGTTGTCTACCGACCTATTCGTCAGAGGTCTATACTTTTCTTTTGTGTTTGATTTGTATCAATATCCTTTTACACATTAACAAGTCATATCTCCTTCTAATAAGTTAACTGGAATCTATGTCTAATACAGTTTTTGGATTAACTTTTCTACTGCTTCTTTCCACTTTCCTACTCTACTATTATTATAACAGTAAGCTGCTGTTTTAATTTCCATGTTTTGAAAAATAGGCTATGATACCTAGAGGGAATATATTTTCTCTTTATTTGTCCCTTTTTATTATTTATAATACTGTTCTGACCTGTTTCTATTTCATTAGTTTTCTTCTCATGACCTTATTTTAAACCAGTAATTATGCTTCAAATAGAATAAATATTTAGTTGGGGATATTTATATGGTTGAAGAACACCAGATAGTCTCTCCAGGGAAAGTGATAAACATCAGAATCAAAAGTAATAAGGAAATCATTCTCTTACAGTCACTTTCATATAAACGTAAAATTAATTTCATGTTCATATTACATTTGGACAGTGTGACAACTGCATATATATTTAAGTTGGAAGAATAAATCAATTTTGAGAGAAAATTCAAGTGGCTTGAAAAGAGTGTTTAAAAAGTGAAAATCTATTTTTTCATAATGCACAAAAATTTAAATTAGTTACCAACAGTTGAAATTTTCTTTTATCATAAAGTATTTAAACATTGCATGTCAATCAGTTTCTGATTTTCTGTATCTTTCACCGATGTATTTGATATGAGACTTAAAATGGATCATTCCATGTAGCAATTTAGTTGTCTGAAATTGTGAAGTATTATTCTTTTGTGAAGAGCATTTTCCATTTGGCTTCAGTCGGAAGGAATGAATGACAGAATCTGTGATTTGCTTAATGGATAAATCAGTCTTAATCTATTTTTATAAAATTCTCCAAATCTTGGAAAAGCATCCTGCTTCCTACTGAAGTTAACTATAAATTGGGTAGTTGGATATAGAGTAGGCTTATTGTAATGAGTACATATGTTATAAACTTTTATCTTCTTTAAGATACAAATGATTAATTGAGTAAAATGTGAAACTTAAGCTAAATCTTATTTGAAAAATGCACATAAGACTGAATTTTCACAAAGATTTTTTCTAATAAAAATCAATTCCCAATAATGAAGTAAATTTACTAAAGAACAATTAAACAATTAATATACAACATGTAATTGCTTTCAACAAAAGCGCAAATCAAATATCAAGCAACCAATAGCTCCCTGAAGTAAAGCTGCTATGAGAAGTTTCATAAAGGGGCACTTCTTTATGAAGTATGTGTCCTGAAAACATTGAAAGTCAATGTTCTAATGGAATATATCTCTCTTTGATGTGAATACCCAATTTTGTTCAGAAGCTTATAGTTTTTTCAGCTTGATGTCATCTAATGAAAACTAGCTTTATTTCATACTCTAAACTGTATTCTCCATGTATGGAGATATATTATGTTCAATATGAGATCTGAAAAGACAAAATATACACTATCAAAGTCAATGGGCCCATTGGTTCACATAGCTACTACAAACCAATTTTACAGGAAAATTTCAGACCATAGAGTATGGAGAGCTTTTATTCCTGCTACGTATTTTCTAACTTTTGGTATTAATACATTTTCCATTCTGGCTTCTTTTTTAATACTCTTCAGAAACATATTTAGATTTAATGCCATGACTTTAATAATAGTTAAAATAATACGATTTGAATTATGTTTGTCTTGAGTTTTGAAAAAAAAAATGTCTCCTCATCTTCATCCATTAAATTATCATTAAGTCCACTGGCTCCTTCATTTTTTTCACTGAAATTTAAATGAGGCATTAATACTACTATAATAGTCAACTTATTTGTACTTTTAGGTAGTCATAATCTGGATGGTCTCAAGCAAAAAAATGTCCAAAGTTAAATAAAGTATTTTGAAATCTATTCCTTTAGTCCAAATACCCAGGATAATTCAAAGAGAACATTGCTGATATTCTTGTGGCTTAGGGATCTTCTTGTTACAAGATCATTCTGATGCTTAACATACACTGTTATAAGGTAAGAGTTATTTTTTGAGGAGACATAAGGAGTCGCCCTTTGTTCTGCTATTTGGACCAATGGGCAAATTAGTAGACTATTTTTGGTTGATATTCAAAATATCTTCCTATTTTAAACTAACCTGAGTTTTAAACATGATTCATGATCATTTGCATACTACATAAAACTCCAATCATAGATAATCCAAGGGCATCATTGTCCAGGAAAACAAACTGTCAGCTAAATGAGAATCATTCTGTAAAGGTATATAGAGTAAAAATTTAAAATGCAGTCTCACTACCAGTAAGATTGGGCCGGAATCCCTAGACACAATTCTAAGGAGTCTTAAAAAAGTTCATGAAAAAAAATCAAAAATAAGTTAGACCATACTATGAAATGACTAAAAGAGGGGAACTAGAATGTTCTCAACACAAAAACCAATATTGATATGATGGACATCCCAATTACCCTGATTTGATTAACTTGCATTGTATACCTGTATTAAAGCATCATATATTCCCCATAAGGATGCAGAGCTATTATGTAAATATAAAAATTTAAAACATGAATTTTATGAAAAACTATAAATGGATTCAAAAAATTTTTCACCAAAATAAACTCATACTAACTTTATATTTAAACAGGATCTAGTTTGAGTAACTAAGAATGATGAGATATCCGTTTAAAAAGAACCCCTGTCAGAGTACCAGGAATCCTGCTAAAATTGAAGGAAGAACAAATATCAAATTTCTAGTGATATTTGAGTGGAAGAGTGGTGAAATCATTGATGCTTTGTAACAAATTATGGATACAATGACCCAGAGGAATCATTTGTTTACAAATGGATAATTTGTTTCAAGAAGGGAGGAAACAATGTTGAAGATGAATCTCATCTTCATACAGGTTAATTTGCAGGGAAAAATTAAGGTTGTTCTTGTCCTATTTGAAGAGGACCAAGAGTCAACAGCAGAAACAATATCTAATACTGCCTACATCTCAATTGATTCAACTTACACAATTCTGACTGCAAAATTAAAGCAGAGCCAACTTTCCACTTAATAAATACCAAAACCATGGTGCCTAGTCAGTGTCAGGCAAGAACAGAAGATTCAATGGAAATTAAAAACAAATGCGATCAAGATCCTGACACGTTTCTTAAAAGAGTTATAATAAAAGGTAAGACAGCTTTGACAGTAGGATCCCAAAGATAAAGCACAATCAAACCAAATACCTGGGAAAACTCCGCCAGAGAGTTCTTCACCACCACAATTCTCATTCCTCACAAAAAAGAGCAAAAGTTTTGACAAGAAATCATTTGACTTTCATATTACAGTTCTGATTTTATGCCTTCTGGCTTCCTTTGTTTCCTAATGGAAAAAAATATGAAAATATCTCCTTTTTTCTTCAGTTAGTGATATAAAAAAGATCCATAGTGATATGGTTAAATTTCTAGGCCCCTCAATTATTTAACTATGGTCTGAATGACTACTATATCACTTATAAGTGTCTTAACCTTGGTGGAGTTTATATTGAAAAATAAGGTTTATATCTTCAATTTTTGTATTTTCATTTCAGTTTCTAGGAGCTATGTGAAGTCCCCTTATAGTATAGTGAGATAAGAACCAGTGTGTTGTGTTCCCTCATACATCATGAGGGAAGGAAGTAATCTGGAAATGACTAAGGGAATTTTCTGGGCCTATTCTAATAAAGGACAGTATGACCTCATTTCTGGTTAGTTTGTCCTCATTTTTATCTGCCTCCTTCCAAAATGTGTCCCATTCCAGTGAACTTCATCATGTTTCCAGTCTGAATTCCTGCCTTAGCTGGAGGCTACATATAAAGAAAATAAGATGTTTGATTTTTACAAAATTATGTCAGACAAGAGAATCAACAAAACAAGAGAATAATCCAATTAAAATGTTCAACCATAAAGATGACAGGGACCACCAGTCAACTCAACCACTTATCAAAACCAAGGAGTTATTCTGAACCAAATTTATGTTCTCTTATAAATCTGGAGGCACAAACTGCAATGTACATATTGACTTTTAAGATGTTCTTTGTAATGAGACCTCCATTGCATTTCAGTGATAATTTTCTCGGAGGCCAGAATGGCTTATAATCATCTTTAACTTTAGAAATGATGGTGCTGGATTCTTACAGTCACATGTGTGGAATATCAGGCTGCCTAAAAGAAGGTGAATTTTCAGAATGCCACATAGTCTCCTGGTATCTGAAATATTGTATTCATTTCAAAATCTACCATGGTTGGCAAGATCAGTCTTAGTTCTGTATTTAAATATATTTGAATGATTATCATCAGTCACTTTATCACAGTATTTCAATTGCTAAATTGCTTTTTTAGACTTATCTATTTGCTATAATATTTTTTGGATGTTTTCCAGGAGTGAATTATGAGTATTCTATTTCTGGATTTTCTGAATACATAAATGCCTTCCACAGTATACTTGAAGGACAACTTCCCTTCACAGTATACTTGAAGGGAATAAGGTTCTTGAAAAGTTCCTTTTTTCAAATCTTGACAGAGAACATTTTATTCTCTTCCAGATTAATGTGAAAAATTCTAAGGTCACCTTAAGTTTTCCTTCTTCTACATGACTCTCCTTTTCTGCTACAAATCATAAAACTTTTTATTCATCCTGTGACCACTGTAAATTTGATACATGCTTAAGTTGATCATTCTGCATTATTTTTTACTTGTATTGATCTTTGCCCTTTCATACACAAATTCATTTGTTCTATCATGTTTTAAATTTTTAGGAAATGTTCTTTATTTCCATATTCAAGATACACATGGGTTAGCTACATCACATTATCTGTCTTTCATAAACATCACCTTCTTTATAATCATTTTATATTCACTATTATTAATATTGTATCATTATTTTTGTTGCTTTATTGTGCATTGATCATTGTAACATTTTTTCTCTTATATTTTTCTCCTAATTTTTCACAAATATGCTCATTTTCTTTTAAAGTCTTCTTTGAACAGTTTATTTCATGAATCCTTGAAGTCCCTTAGCAAGAGCATATTGCACATAAATTTTTTGAGACTAAGAAGGTATGTTTGTGTAATCTCACCTCCATTTCCTGATATCTCTGATGATTCTGTCTTTGTTCTGTTGTTTTCTACCTTTCTGTGATAGTGTATAGGCAAGGGTTTCTTTCTTATTGTCAGTCATATGGAATAAGAGAAATCAAGTTTGTTAAAAATTTGGCACTGAGTTCCAAGGGAGTTGATGTAGTCAGCATATGCAATTTGGCCTTTTCTATGTCCTCTAAAGTACAACCTCTGACCTCCAAAATAATTCTTCCACTCATGTTCTTTCTTCTGACTGCTTCTCCTCTTCATCTTTGGTATTCAAAAATTTCATTATGATAACAAAGCACTTTTGTCATAGTTTGGTCCAATCCCATTTAGCTGCTATAACAACATCAGCACCTCTGGCTCCATGGAGTGCCACAATTACATAGTAAGATAGAAAACTCAGTTTTTTACTTAGATTCGATTTTTATTTACACTAAAAGAATTTGCACTTTGTACTGTTTCTTTATTGTACTTATACGGCTTCTTTCCCTAGGGCCAATTATTAAATGGGGATGGAGCCCACATGGTGGATGAGGATCTTTTGTGGATGTCTTGTAAGACCATTATGAAGTCAGAGTCATTCCTGTTCCCTGAGATCCTCCACTCTATCTCCCCTTTGGACTTTGATCTTGCCTCCTACTTACCTATGTGGGAAGAAGGTTCTGAAATTTTACATGTATTCCTTTTACACATATCTCATTATTATAAAGCTGAAGAAACTGAAACTAAGAGAAGTAAAATTACTTGTTCACTCCTCTCTCCTTCCCCCCCATCATCCCCCAGAATGATATTGAAATATTTCTTCTTTTTTTATTGTTTATGAGATTTCTGGAATTGCTTGTTTTGTAAAATCATTGTGATCTATGAGTTTATGATAGTTTGAACTTTGTTCTTTAAATTAATTCATTGCTTAATTACTGTTTTCCTATGAATGATTATACTGGGGTTAATATGTTTGCATAGCAGTATTCCCAGATATTTTTGTTTGTTGGGAGGTTGGGCTTTGCAGGAACAGAGTTAATACTTTGCATGAAATATCTTATTTTATAACAGTGAAATTGCAAAAAAAAAAAAATTACTTGTTCAAGGTCATATATATAGTATTTGGTGATGCCAAAATATAGACTCTGGTAATCCTGATTACAAAGACCACACCTTTAAACCCTTCAAAAATATATATTTTAAAAATTAGCATTAGAAAAATTTAAACCCATCAACATGAACAAATACGCACACATATTCTTGCAATGTAGGTGCTCCATAAATTGTTGAATTGCTGAAAAAATAAAGAGGTGATTTTCTAATAGTAGGCACAATCTTCTAACATTTATGTATTTAAAATTAGCTGACATCATTTTACTAGTTTATATCCATAATTATAGGGATTATATCCCTAATCAAAGTAAAAATTCTTATTTTCATATTCTTCATCTTGTCAGCTGATAATAAATACATTCTGAAAATGCCTTTTGGTCCAGTGTTATTAGATTAGTCCTGGAAAATGTTTTATCAGCCATTGAAAGCATCTGTATAACTATCAGAGCATATTTCTGAATTCTTGTTAAATGCGTTTCACAGTGCTGCCAACTTGTCTTCCAGAAAAATTTATTAGTTTTCTGTTTGGTTTCAATATTTTGATTTGAGCAAAATGTCCATAACTAAGATATCTGCCAAATGCCAGATTTTAAAAGTGTATTTTAAAGTGGAAAAACAAGTTTCCTCTGATTTTTCATGTTCCTAAATTGTAATTGAAAATGTATATCCACAATTCTCTTTTCCAAACTCATCCTTTTAGCTTCCCAGCCATCCATACATTCAAATATTGAATGACTTTATTTCACCTGATCTGTCATTGTGCTGTCTCTACAATTTTATGTATCTTCTCTCAGAAATACATTCTAGTTCTGAATACATTCCCAGTTCTAAAAGGCAAATTTCTTCTCACACATGTGTATAGAAACTTTACACCTACAACAGAGTCAAAGCCTAACCCTCTGCATTATTGTGAAAAGCTGTACACACGTCTCTGAATAGAGTCATTCCTTCGAATAGAGTCATTCCTTCATCAAACTTTTTAAAAAGAGAAGAAACATTGGACTACTGTCTATTGCGTACATACAACCATAATATTTTGGTTGCATAGGCACTCAATAACTATTTATTACACTAAAATTTAGTTTCCATAGTCTTATAGTTTTTTTATAGTAAAAATTCCTCTTGTGGGATATTTATATTTTAAGAAAATTTTGTCACCAGGGATATGGCATGTAGTGACTGATGAATTAATGTTACTGATGAATTAATATATACTTTTTCTTTATCACAGTTCAATTTTTTGTAATTGGGTTTGGAAATAACAAATACAAGAAAAGAAGAAAACTAGTTTTGTTTTTAATATAGTTTTTCATGCCTCTGTGGGCAAAACAATAAGAATATCAAGCCATAGCATTCGACAATGCTTTTAGTAAGAAAAATAACAATTTTATTGGGATTTGTAATGATTTGTAACAATGTACCAGAATGACATTTATTCTAGTTCTTTGCTGCATTTCTCCAACAACATTTATGTTAATTTTGAAAGCATAAATGCAATTTTGATGGAAGAAAATATATGATATGTTAATTTCTCTTAAATTACATACAATATTTAGTGACAAAATAAAAATATTAGAAATATCACCAAGTGTCACTCATCATATATAAAATTAAAAGCATTAGTATATGTCCCATTGTTTGAATGACTACAAACACATTGATTCTGATCTGATGCTGATAATCAAGGTCCATTTTATTTCATGAAAACGAAAAAACAATTGTTCAGTAATTGTCAAGGTCATTTATACACCCACTAAGCTTGATTATTTTAACTAATTTAGTTCAATTTAATATTTAGTATTTTTCCATCCAATCCAAAGTAATTTACTGGACATGATAGAAAACTCAACAATGAGTAAATCATATTTTTATCCATCAAAATGCTTAAAATCTAGGAATATAAAAAAATTAAAAAGCATGTGTCAGTAGATACTATTTCAACAATTTAAAAACAAATATTTTTTTTAAAGTGGGTATATTTTTTATATAATAATTACTAAAATTTATTATTGTGTTTATGTGTCTAAAGGGTAGAAATAATATATTCATCATCCAATAAACTATTAAAATTCAAACATACTATGCATTTCAGCTACAAATATTCAATTTAGCAGCAAAAATACAATGATAACTATATTAACCTAATGTTTAAAGACCTGGATTATAAAGACTTCTTTGTTGTTTTAGTTCCTAATGTGTACGATGGAATTTTTATTGTTATGAAAGTTGAACATAGTACACACCTGATTTAATGCTTAACTACAAAACTGTATATAGTTTATCAAAAACTATAACTTACAGTATGTTATTGCTTTGGTCCAGGAACATTTGCGTTTTTTTTTTAAATAATTTTATTAAATCATAATTGTGTACATTGGTGCAATGATAGGGCAGAATGTGCTTCATATACAATCAGAAATATTTTGATCGTACTGTTAGAGATAGCCTTCATGGCATTTTCTTGATCACTATATAAAGACATTGATACTCTACATTTAACAAGTTTCACCAGTACCCTGCTAAGATG